>WHVA01000448.1:0-94481 GCA_015179125.1 Gautieria morchelliformis
CCAAGGGAGGGTGAAGCTGAAACTCTCTTCCTGGCTGGCAAGCTCTTTCAGCAATACATTGTGGATGCTTGGGCAGCGACTGAACAGCAGAAGCTAAATTGGATCAAATACCATCAACATGAGCTGCGAGCTGAGGTCTACAATCAGATGATTGATACATTTGGACCTGAGGACAATCAGGCCAATCCAGCTAACTTGGGACAAAAGGTCATCTTGCCTGCTACATTTACTGGGAGCGCCAGGGATATGAACGAGAATTTTCAAATTCAATGGCAATCACTAGGAAGCATGGTCCAGCAGATGTCTTTGTGACAATGACAGCAAACCCCCAGTGGAAAGAAATCAAAGATGCTCTCAAGCCAGGCCAGACTCCCAGTGATCGTCCTGACTTGGTTGCAAGGGTTTGTCATCTCAAGAAGGAGCAATTGATCAAACGTATCATGAAGGATGGTATCCCTTGGTCGCACAGTTGCACGTGTCCATGTGATCGAATTCCAGAAGCGGGGGCTCCCTCATATGCACCTTCTTATATGGTTTAAAGAGGAGGATAAGATCAGGACACTGGAAGCTGTGGATGCTTTGGTTTGGGCTGTCTTTCCTGATCAGCAAGAGCATCCAAGGCTCTACAAATTAGTTTGTGATCTAATGACTCATGGCCCCTGTGGACAAGCGCGTCCTCGGGCTTCTTGCATGACAGAGGGCAAGTGTTCCAACATTTCCCAAAGGAATTTCGTGAGGTGACATCTGTCACTGAAGATGGCTATCCACAGTATCGCCGTCCTAATGATGGCAGACAGCATAATGTCAGAGGCAACATCATGGACAACCGCGACGTGGTTCCCTATTGTCCCACCCTCCTCTTGGAATTTGAATGCCATATTAATGTGGAACCCACTTTCAATGTGCGCTCTATCAAGTACATTCACAAGTATATGTACAAGGGGCCTGACAGGACCACAATGACCATTAATAAGGAGAGGGATGAGGTTAAACAGTACCTCGATGCACGCTATGTCAGCTCACATGAAGGTGCTTGGAGACTGCTGGAATATAAAATGCATGTTCAGGTCCCTCCTGTCATGGCACTTCCAGTCCATTTGCCAGGCCAGCACAATGGGATATTTGATCCTCATATTGATCCAGGCATGGCTTTGCAGATGGCAGAGGATGCTAAGACCATGCTCATGGCCTATTTTGAAGCCAATAACAGATATCCTGAGGCATGTGAACTACTCTATGTGGAATTTCCTGAGCACTATGTTTGGAAAAGCAAGCCAAGCGGTGGCAACCTCGCCAGCGGGGTTTCAGTCTCGGTCGCCTTCATTTTGCAAGTCCAGCCTCTGGAGAGCGCTTTTTCTTGCGAACCCTCCTTACAGTTGTCAGAGGCGCAACGTCATTTGAGGAGCTTAGATCATTTGATGGTGACCTTTGTCCTACTTACAAGGCTGCATGCCTGGCAAGGGGCCTGTTAGAAGATGATTCAGAGTGGACACAGTGTCTTCAGGAGGCTGCACATATACAAACAGGTTTCCAGCTCAGGAGGTTATTTGTCACTATTCTCCTTCGGTGTAACCCTGCTCGGCCTGCTCAAATCTGGGAGGAGTTTCAGGAGCATATCTGTGATGACCTGGAGTATCAGCTTCAAAATAGGCATGGCATTCACCATCCTACCAATGATCAAATCTATGACTTTGGTCTCTTTCTCATTGACAAGATCATACGTCAGGGGGGGAAGTCTCTGGATGAGTTCCCAGATATGCCACAGATAATGGGGCACTGGGAGGGATTGGTTGGGAACCGTTGGATAGCTGAGCAGCGGGACTATGACCCAGCTACAGAGCTGGAAAAAGCCGCCACCAATATTGACAAGCTTAATGCAGAACAGAGGCGTGTCCATGATGAGATCCTCCATTCAGCCATAAATGGAGCGGGTCTTCTGTTCTTTGTCAATGGCCCTGGTGGTACAGGCAAAACTTTTACCTGGAACACCCTGGCTCATTCTATCAGAGGAAGGGGTCTTATTGTCCTATGCATTGCATCTTCAGGAATTGCAGCATTGCTTTTGATTGGGGGCAGAACATCACATGCTATGCTCAAGATTCCAATTCTGATTCATGAGGGTTCTCTATGTGACATCAAAAGAGGCTCACCATTGGCAGAACTTCTCAAGCAGGTCCATTTGATCATATGGGATGAGGTGCCTATGCAGCATCGTCATGTAGTTGAAGCTGTCGACAGAACCTGCAGGGATGTCCTAGAGCGTCCAGATCGTCCATTTGGTGGTATTACTGTGGCTTGGGGTGGAGATTTCCAGCAAACTCTGCCTGTCGTTCCTCGAGGTAACAAGGAGGAGATCGTGGGTGCTTCTATCCAAGATCTCCTTTGTGGCATCATGTCAAGGTCCTCCATCTTACTCAAAATATGCGAGTCGACCCTCATGATCCCCAGAGTGAACAATTTGCTCAGTGGCTCTCTGATGTTGGTCAGGGAAAGGATCTCCCTTTGGACAATTCATTCACACTTCCTCAGCACATGATCTGTGGACCACAGGTGTCAGATCTCATTGCAGCTATCTATCCTAACATTGGTACTGGGGAGGCACTCCAAGACAAATACTTTTTGGAACGTGCCATCCTTTGCCCTCGCAATATGGAAATGGATGAGATTAATGCTGAGGTGCTCAATGTATTCCCTGGGGAGGAGCGTCTCTATCCCAGTGCAGACTCAGTCAAAGGAAATGAAGATGGCAACGTGTATCCTGTGGAGTATCTCAACTCACTCAACATGGGTGGGCTTCCACCATCTCAACTCAGGCTTAAACCTGGAGTGGTACTCATGCTTCTTCGGAATATTGACCTTGGTCGTGGACTCTGCAATGGTACAAGGTTGCGTCTCATCAATATGACCAACAGGGTACTCTTTGTGAGGATCATTTCAGGACCATTTTCAGGAGAGACTGCATTTATCCCTAGGATTACAGTGACACCCACCTCAGACCAATTGCCATTTGAGCTCCAGCGTCGCCAGTTTCCTGTCAGGCTGGCCTTTGCCATGACTATCAACAAGTCTCAAGGGCAGTCTCTTGGCACGGTAGGCATAGACTTGCGATACGTGGTATTTTCACATGGACAGTTGTATGTTGCAGTGTCAAGAGGCACTAATTGGAACAGAGTCCATATTCTTTTAGGGGAGGGGAACAAAACTTCTAATATTGTATACAAGAAGTGTTGCTGAAGCCTAATTAAATATGTATTTCCATTTGTATTTAATGTATGTAGTTGCATTTCACCAAATAATTCTTTGATTCTATTAACTACCCATGTGCAATGTTAACCCTAAATAACCCGGTGCGAAGCACGGGTCTATTGGCTAGTAAACTATACAGTGGGTCCCTAAGGGGCCCACTGGGATTATGTAATAACTATTGTACATGTAGATACATGGGTTATTTACACCCTCCCCCTCTATAGACAACTATAGGGGTTAACTACTACTCATAGAGGTCATCCATGAGGGAGTCCTCTAGAGTGGCCGATACGATGACGTCGTCGTCGTACGGGGCCGGCGGAGCACATGACTCCTCTGGGGACGATGGCAAGGGCGTCCTCCCATCCCACGATCATCCAGTGCTCCTGGTCTATTGGAGCACGGAGAATGTCTGCGGCCCCCTGCCTCCAGGCCGTTGTTCGCGTTGTGGACCTTGACGGATCAATGTCCATCCCATCTTGGGGGGCATCATCTTCGTGGGTAGATGATGGTGGTTGCTTCCAAGAAGTGATGCGCCCTCGGAAAGATCCGAGGCGAAAATTTAACCGCGCCGTGGCCGGCGCGCCGCGTGGTCTGCACATGACAGACACGTCTAGCGGCGTCTGGGGAGGTCGTGTGGCTTGCCCACCCCCCAAAGCTCTAGATAGCTATCTAGGGCTTCAAGGTCGTTGCAGGACGACATGGGTTCCCATGTCATGTCGCCTAGGGTCCAACGGACCTGGAACTCCAGGTCCGTCGAGTTTATCCATCGATGTGCGATAATCTCGTCGACGAGCCACTCCTCGTCGTCATTTGCTCCGAAGTCATAAAATGACTTGGCCTCACGATGAGGGAACAATTCGTCGTTGTTAGCCTCGTATTGCTGTACGAGGCTGGAATGGAAGACCGGTGAAATACGACGGCTTTTCAGTTCGTCGGGAAGATCGAGGGTCACCGTCGAGGCGTCGTTGTGAGCCTCGACGACGCGGTACGGTCCGATGTACCATGGGATTAGCTTTCTGGCTCTTCCTTTTGGGAGAGTTAGGTTTTGTGTCGAAAGGTAGACGCGGTCGTTGGCCGTGTACCTGTCGCTCGCCGTACGTTTCTTGTTTGCATGAAACGTTTGCGTCACTCGATGCTCTATGATTGCATCGTGTGCCGCCATCAGGTTCCATTTTGCCTGATGTGCGAACTGGGCTACCCCTTTGAACGGGGTGTCCATGGCTATGGGGAGGTCTATCCGCGGCATATAGCCGTGGTTCAGCTCAAAAGGTGCGAACCCTGTGGTCGCGCTGACGTTGCTGTTGAGGGCGACCTCAACCATTGGGCATTTCAATGCCCAATCCTTCTGATCGTCTCTGACGACCGCGCGCAATATCTGGCCGATCGAGCGGTGTGCCCACTCGGTGGCTCCATCCGTTTGGGGATGGAAGGCAGTTGACATGAGGAGCTTAGTCCCCATGAGTCGCTGTAGTTCACGCCAGAAGATCGACGTGAACTTCGAGTCTCTGTCCGAGACGATGGAGTCAGGAACTCCGTGGAGTCGAATGACCTCCTTCAGAAACAGCCAGGCTACTCCCTTGGCTGACATGCTCGTCGTGGTTGGTACGAGGTGTACGAGCGACGTTAATCGGTCGATGACTACCATCAGGTAGTCACAGTCGTTGGATTTGGGCAGGGGCCCCATGAAGTCAATGCCAATCGACTGCCACGGCCTATCTGGAATGGGTAGGCTGTGTAGTAGGCCTTTGGGCCATTGTGGCCCGGTTTTCGTCATCTGACACCTCGCGCACGATGTGCAGAACGCTTCTATGTCTGGGCTCATGCCCGGCCACCAATATGCTCTTCGAACGTAGTTCAAAGTCTTCAGATGGCCATAGTGGCCGACTATCTGATGTGCCCGATTGATGATAATTTCGATCAGCTTCCTTCCCCCTTGAAGAACAGAGCGGGGGACAGCAATGATGTCTCTTTTGAGCTGAGTCTTAGTCCAGATCAGCCCATCCAGGATCCCGAATCTTGGGTGCGCATCCGGGTGCACCATGATCTTTGTGAACATGGTGTCCCTGTGGTATGCGTCTCGTAGGACCTTCGACAGGTCTACGCCTTGCTCAACGACCCGGCGCAGGGGCACACCGTCATTTCCTGCGGTGATGACTCTGACGTCATCGTCATCGTCGCGGGGCGCGTCGACGTTCGCGGGCTCTGGCGAGCCCTCGTTTAATGCGGCGGCTTCCATTACTCTCGCCTCTGTCTTCTCAGCGAGGCGTTTAGAGTGTCTTGTCGCTGCTGTTCGCAGCTCGCCGTCCGGGTCCAAACACGCATCCGTGTTCATGAAGACATGGTCCGGGTGATTGTCATCACTTGTGTCGCTCTCGTAGTAGCGCGACAGGCAGTCCACTACCTTGTTCTCTACACCATCAACATGAACAGTGTTGAAATTGAACCGGGATAGAAACTCCCACCATCTGACCTGTCGGTCAGATAGGCTCTTCTGGGTCTCGAAGTACTCGAGCCCTTTGTGGTCTGTGACGAGGGTGAACCCTCGCCCCAGCAGTTTGTCCTCCCATTTCATGAGAGCCTCGAGCACCGCGATCATCTCGTGCTCGTGAGTCCGGTAGTGTTGTTGAGCAACGCTGAACTTCTTTGACAAGAAGCCGGCTGGTCGTCAAGTTTTCCAGTCAGGACCTTGGCCGTAGACCGCACTGACGCTGGCTTTTGATCCGTCGGTGATCACCCAGATCGGCTCTGGGCACCTTGCGTCTATGAAGGGTTTATCAGGTCTATCAGATTGTCCATCGCTGTCCAGCCGGCATCCTTCCCAGATGAGCGCACAAAGATCCTATATGCTCTTTCCTTCATGACAGGAGGCTCTGCGGAGATATGGGCACACAACGAGACACAGGCTGTCATTGATGGCACCTCCTCTATATCCACTCTGGAGGGGTTCATTAAACGTGTGGAGGAGGCCTTTGGTGACCCAGATCGTGCCAGAACGGCTCACACTAAACTGCATGACCTTAGGATGGCGTCAGGAATGTCGGCAGATGAATACACGGCTCAATTTGAGATCCTGGCAGGCAGGACAGGCTTTAATGATGAGGCACTCGAGGATGCCTATGCTCGTGGCCTTCCAGCAGGTATCCTTGATAAGATCCACGCCCAGCCCTTTCTTCCATCCAACCTCAAAGCCTGGAAGGAAGCAGCCTGTCAGATTGACCGCAATCATCGCCGTCTGTTAGAGGTCAGGAAGGCACAGACACCTCATGTCCCTAATCGCCCTCCTCCTGCCCGTCCACTCCACACTCCTGCTACGGCTCCTGTTGTCACAGCACCACCCAGTAATGCAACACCTATGGACATTGACTCATCCCGCCGCCGCACCGAAACACGGACCTGCTACAACTGTAAGAGACCTGGTCACATTTCACCAGACTGTCCTGAACCTCGCAAGCCACGAATCCGCGCAAACCTCACGGAGGCGGACATTGCAGCAATTGTCTCTAAATCTGTGGCAGCGGCGATGGAGGAACGCAAACAGAAGGTGGAAGCCTCTGTCCAAGATGAAGGAAAGGGTTTTTAGGCCAGTCAGTGGTGAAAGACATGCCCCGCTCGACGAATCGGTTTTCAGTTCTCGAAACATGTACAATAGGGATCACAGGCGATATGATGCATCCTTCTCCTATCCCTGATCGAACTGAAACCAAACCAGCCATGCCAAAAACCCAACCCATCGCTCCAGTTGCTAATGCAAACCTTCCAGTCCCTCTATATGTCCGTACTGCTGACCTCCGCCGATGCACCAAAGTACCTCTCAAGGTCCACTCCGTTGACACAGGGCATCCACTTGCAATTGACTCCCTCCTTGACAGTGGTGCTACAGGGATGTTCATCGATGTGGAGTTTGTAAGGGAACACAGACTTCGGACCTGTCCCCTACCCCGTGCCATCCCCGTCTACAATATTGATGGTACCCCAAATGAGGCTGGCTCAATCAAGGAAGAAGTTGACCTCATTTGCACCTTTGGGGATCATACGGAACGTGCCACATTCTCCGTCACGAGCCTTGGACGACTTGCCATCATTCTTGGTCACACATGGCTTGTTGAACACAACCCAGAAGTTGACTGGCGTACAGGAGATGTGAAGATGACACGCTGTCCCAAGTCATGTGGGGCAGACCTGTTGTCAGAGGGCCCACAGTCGAAACTGTTCCAGAAGAGAGTGTAGATCAAGAGGAGGTTCCCATACAGCACACCCGCTCCCTACTTGAGGAAGGAGACAGGACCTTTGTCATCTTTGTGAATGAGAGTCCTGAAATGATTGGCGCAGGCTGGACTGTCTCCCAACAGCTTGCTGAACGGGCCAGCAAGTCTGCACCAGTCAGATCCTTCGAGGACCTTGTCCCCAAACCATACCAGGAGTTCAAGGATGTGTTTTCTAAGGAGTCATTTGACCAACTGCCTCCTCGAAAGCCCTGGGACCATGCAATTGAGCTCACTCCAGGTGCACAACCCTTCAGCACAAAGGTTTACCCAATGTCACCGGTTGAGCAAAGGGAACTGGATAACTTCCTTGAGGAGAACCTGAAGAGCCATCGTATCCGTCCTTCCAAGTCACCTATGGCATCTCCAGTCTTCTTTGTGAAGAAAAAGGACGGCAGTCTTAGATTTGTGCAAGACTACCGGAAGCTCAATGATATAACAATCAAGAATGCCTATCCTTTGCCCCTTGTTCCAGACATCATGAATAAGATTGCTGCTGGAAGGGCTAAATACTTCACAAAGCTTGACATTCGCTGGGGATATAATAATGTACGCATAAAAGAGGGAGATGAGTGGAAGGCAGCCTTTCGGACAAATAGGGGCCTGTATGAACCTCTAGTCATGTTCTTTGGACTCACGAACAGCCCAGCAACCTTCCAGACGATGATGAATGACATCTTCAAGAGTCTCATCGATGAAGGGGTTGTGGTGGTGTTCATGGACGACATTCTCATCTTCACAGAGTCGCTTGAAGAACATCGTAGGATTGTACGACGTGTCCTTGAAATCCTCCGGGCCAACAACCTGTACCTCAAACCTGAAAAATGCCTATTTGAGCAACTAGAGGTGGAGTATCTCGGCCTCATCCTCTCTCAAGGACAGGTTGCCATGGACCCAGTCAAGGTTGCAGGGGTGCGGGACTGGCCAATACCACGTAATGTCACTGAAGTCAAATCATTCCTTGGTTTCATCAACTTCTACCGTAGATTTGTGGAAGACTTCTCACACATTGCAAAGCCCCTCAACCAGTTGACAAAACAGGATGCCCAATGGTCTTGGGATCCAAATGGCCCAGAGCAAATGTCCTTCGACAAGCTCAAACTCCTCATCACCTCAACACCGATCCTTGTCCTCCCTGATCAAGACAAACATTTCCGTCTTGAAACAGATGCCTCAGCCTATGCCACAGGAGCAGTACTGTGCCAGCTATGTGATGATGGCAAATGGCGGCCTGTGGGGTTTGTCTCCAAAAGCCTCAATGATGCTGAACGCAACTATGCCATCCATGACAAGGAGCTTCTTTCTGTGATTCGGGGATTAGAGGAATGGCGCCACATCTTAGAGGGAACAAAGCACAAGATTGAGATTCTCAATGACCATCAGAATCTCACCTACTTCCGCACTGCACAAAACCTGAACCGTCGTCAAGCACGCTGGTCACTCTACCTCTCTCGCTTTGATTTTGAGCTGATCCATCGTCCTGGTTGTCATTCAGCCAAGCCTGATGCACTCTCACGACGCGTGGATCATAAGCGGGGGGAGGAAGACAACCAAAATCAAGTCTTACTTACCCCTGACTTGTTCCACATCAAGGCGAATCCTCCAGAGGCTGGCGCGCAGTTAGTCCCAGGTGAAGGTGATGCTTTCCTCAATCGAGTAAGGAACTGTGTAGACCGGGATGAAAAGGTTGTCAAGGCTCTCAAAGAACTGGGCTCCTCTGGAAATTTGCGAGGAGAAGAGTGGTCTGAACAGGATGGGCTTGTCCTCTATCACAACAAAGTGTACGTGCCGCTTGATGCAAAACTACGACATGACATAGTGAAAGCGCACCATGACATACCTCTCACCGGTCACCCTGGTCGTTGGAGAACCACTGAACTAGTTGCTCGGAGTTACTGGTGGCCTGGGATGGGACGTTACATTGCAAAATACGTGAAGGCCTGTGACCTGTGCAACCGGACAAAAACCTTCCCTGCTTCTCCCATTGGCAAGCTTCTACCAAACCGTATCCCAGACCGTAGATGGCAGGTTATGTCTGTTGACTTGATCGTAGAACTGCCTACCAGTCATGGCTATGATGCTCTCCTTGTTGTCATCGATCGCCTCTCAAAGCGTGCACATGTCATTCCCACCACTTCAGATGTAACTTCGGTGGGAGTTGCCCGACTCTTCCGTGATCATGTTTGGAAACTTCATGGGCTCCCTGAAGAAATCATCAGTGATCGAGGCACACAGTTCATCTCCCAGTTCATGCGTGAACTGAACAAACTTCTTGGTGTCAAAGTCGCTGCCTCTACTGCTTATCACCCCCAAACTGATGGACAGACTGAAAGGGTTAATCAGGAGATTGAGCAATACCTTCGACTATTCGTCAACCAGCGTCAGGATGATTGGTTTGAATGGATATCCTTGGCCGAGTTTGCCTATAACAACCGAATCCATGCCTCAACCCAGACTACACCCTTCATGTTGGACAGTGGCCAACATCCAAGGCTGGGACTGGAACCAGTCCGGGAAACTCGACTCGAGGCCCTGGATGAGTTCACAACACGGATGGAAGCGGCCACAAGAGAAGCTCGTTCGGCCCTGTCCAAGGCAGCAGAGGACATGGCACGCTTCTATGACGTGCACCATAAAGCAGCCCCAGTTTATAAGCTTGGTGACAAGGTCTGGCTCAATGCACAAAACATCACAACCACTCGCCCAATGAAGAAGCTAGACCACAAGTGGCTAGGCCCCTACACTGTTAATAAGGTGGTCTCACGAAATGCCTATGGTCTAAATCTTCCTACATCCTTTGGTCGCACACATCCAGTGTTCTCTGTCGTCCTGCTTCGGCCATATGAAGATGACCCAATCCTTGAATGTCATGCCCCTCCAGCACCCCCCCCCTGTCATACGGGATGGAGCCGAAGAATATGAAGTTGAAAGGATTCTAGACAGCAGGATGTTCCGTGGAAGGTTGGAGTATCTCGTGCGCTGGAAGGGCTATGGAGCTGCCGACGATCTCTGGCTACCAGCGAAAGATGTCTCTGGGGCAAAGCGACTCGTTAAAGAATTTCACCGGCAGAACCCAGAGGCACCTCAGCATATCTCAGCAGCCACATATATGTCCCTCCCCTTCCAGAGATTTCAGAACTTCACAGAACCTTCCAGGCAAACTCTCTTCGACTGGACAGCAGGCAGGGCTTCTACTTATGATGTCAAGGGTCCAGAACCCCAAAGATAAGTGATATCGGCCTCCGCCTAACCAATTCATTCCGATAAACTATATATCCCCTCTCCACCTGTGACCGCTCACTTCCACTGCATCGACCCCACCACATCCATCAACCATGTCCTTGCCCGCCATTGAGCTTGTTGCCCTCCCCAGCTTCACCCAAAACCTCTCTGACCTGCCAAACATGTCACGTGTCGATCCCACCCTCCTGCACTTCTCCGGCTTCTCGTCATCCAGAGCAGCCAGTGAAGCCAAGCTACAAAGGATGCTTGACTGCCGTGATCTCGACGTCGCATGGTCTTCAAAGTGGTCCGTCAGCTCTGAGGACCTCACACCAGCGGAGAGTCAGGCGCCCACTCGCCCTGCACTCGCATTCCTCAGACCCCGACACAGATGAGAGAACACGTACTACGTCAGCGACCCTGTCTTCCTCAACGATGGAACCCCCCCCTTGTGGAACCCCCTACACTTTCGAAGGCTGGGTGGGGCGGCGTTTCCGTAACATGGCAGGAGAGCGAATACGTCGAGCAAGGTTCCGAGGGCCGCACTTGCCCATGGACCCCAATCCCCCTGAGCTCATCATTGACCTGCGTTACCAGGAAGGGAAGGGCCAGGAGAGATGGTGGTCCCGCCTGTGGCATACTTGGAAACGATGTCTCGGTGGATGCTGAGGGCTAGGTGGCAGCTGTGCTTGTCGGGACGACAAGCATTGAGAGGGGGGTGATGTCAGGGTTCACGCATTTCCTTCCACAAGTTTCTATTTCCTTCCATGAGTTTCCGTTACCTTCCGTCAGTTTCCATAACCTTCCGTCACATTCCGTCACCTTCTGTCACACTCCGTCACATGTCACATTCCGTCACCTTCCGTAACCTTCTACAAGTTTCCGTCTCCCCTATTATGTAAGCCTTGCCAGCGCTATAAGACTGTAGCCCGTGTGGTGGCGTTTCCTCAGCTTGATCTCTGAGGATACCCACTACACAGGCAAGTCCCCATGTATCTATCGTTGGTAGAGTTATAAACTGAGGATACCCACTACACAGTTGGTCATTGTCCTAGTATCGGCTCTTATCTCCTTGAGTATCTTTGGTTGTGGCTTTGTCATTAGTGTTGCCCTCACACCTTAGCTTGGTGCTTGGGGACCACATCAAGTGTACATTCGTCTGATTTTTTACACCATCGCAGGAGCCTGGAACTGGATCAGCATGCAAACAGTGCGGATGGTGGATGTGAAGGTTAGATATGGTGTGGCCTTAGTTATGCTTGCCATAATTGGGTCCAGGAGACATGCATAAGTTGTGCATGCATTGGCGAGTTATTAGGGTAACTGAAAGAAAACACGGCACCAAACCTCGAAGAGCAAGTCATCGAGGACATCCAAGGTACTGGGAGCAAGATCTACACTCCAGGGAGACCGGGCACTTACCTTAATTATATACATTACGCACCGATAAGTTGCTGAGCAGAATTCTGCGTAGTATCTCTCCATGTCGGAAATCAGCTTCAATGAAGCAGGGGTAGTGTCTGCCAGGCCAGGGATCTGACCTTGATTCGGTTCAATTAAACACAACACATCTGGAAACAGTGACGTCTGGTGGTGAACAGTGGCAATCACCGGTGAACACCGCTGCCAGGAGGACATTGCGTCCGTTGCGCGAGACAGTCAAACAGCGATGGGTTTAAGTTGTGGACGCAGTGAGGGTGTCAGCAGATGGTGGATCACTGTTTGGCTGCAGGAGTCTCAGCTGAGTCTCCGAGAGACAGTCTCGCTCAGCAGACCCGATTCTCTGGCTGCCAGCAGCAGTTGACAGTTGCGAATAGAGTATATTAGTTTGTAGTAGAAATTATGTACGATAATCTCATATTATCGTACAATAATATTGCTGCCCAGGGAAATAATATTTCCCACAGTTATTAGATGCACATGACTGACATGTGTTTAGGACCATATATTCCAAACTCGCTGCTCCATCCTCGCTGCTCTCCTTATGCCTACTGTCAACCTCCACTGGCGAAAGACACTTCTTGCCACTGTTGTGCCCCTCCTCCTCCTGCAACAGTGTACTCCTGGCTCTGGGATACACCCCTCTGGCACCACAACCACTGAACCGACCAATGACCTGACCCCTGACAACGCTCTTGCCATCTCAGTCATCTACAGTTCTTTGCCCAAGGTGGTCCCACACCTGGAACAGGGGGACGAGCAGATAATGCCGGAGTACCTCCGGCTGATGAGTGAGGCCAAGTGCATCTGGAGGTTCAGGTGAGTATACACTAGTACATGTGAACGCTTGAACAAACTCACAAAAGCACACACATTAGGTTTACAGCAAGGGAACTTCAGCTCCTTGCAGATCTTTTGCAGCTCCCAAAACCTCTCATCACAGCCTCCGGGTGCCGCGCAAGTGCCCTCGAGGTGATCTCACTTCTTTGTGCACGCCTGCGGAGCCCAGAGGACCAGTGGTCTTTATCCACAAAGTACCACCGTCCTCAGTGCACTATCTCCCAAATCACCAATGAGACGGCCTCTTTCATCAATGCCCGGTGGGGCTTTCTCCTTGACTGGGACCGGCATGGGCTTCTGTCCCCAGAGAAGCTGGGCGAGTACGCCGATGCCCTTTATGATTTTGGAGCACCCTGTTGCAGCGTCTTCGGCTTCATTCATTGCATGATCCGGCAGACGTGCTGGCAAGCTTGCCTACACCGGTTATAAGAAATGTCATGGGATGAAGTTTCAGGGGGCTGTTGTCCCCAACAGGTTGATTGTGCATCTAGCTGGCCCATACAGGGCCCCACAGAATGACGCTGGAGTCCTGAAGGAGAGCTCACTGCTCCAGAATCTCGAGCAGTATGTGATTCAGCCTAGGTCACGGGAAGGGGATGCACCCGGGGATCGTTATTTCCAGGTGTATGGTGATTCAGCTTATGGGGTGAGCCCCTTTATAGTGAGTCCGTATTCCACCGTGAATGTGCTTACCCCAGAACTGACAGAGTATTAAGTCTCGAAATGCGCCGACGGAGAGCGACCAGCGCCAGCAGTGCTCGGGGTGAGTAGACTATTATATGCCTGCGCGCATCGGATGTGTGAATCTGCCCATGTCTTTCAGTCATCGGTGGTTGTCAGGTGGTCGCGTCCACAAACAATGGTACGTCAGCCGTTGTCTGTGTACCTGGAGCGTGGAGGTAACTGGGCTTGCCAGGCGCCAGCAAGTATACGGCACAAGTTGTTCCGCACATGATGTTTGACTTCAACAGCGCCAACGGAAACAGTTTCATCCTGTCCCTACCCTCTCTTGTGCTTAAGCCGAAGGGTTCCATCAGTGAGCGCCACTGTGGTCTCGGAACCTGCCATCTGATCACATTGTCTAGCGGAGCATCTATTCGAGTTCCAGATCTTTACCCAATTCATCACTGCGCTCTCGGCTGATCCTCTTAATGCGAACCTTGGTGGCTGCACATGGTGCTGACACTTCCCCCTGATGTGTGGACTGGCTATCTGACGAATGCGCTCATAGGCTCATGACGAATTTCTATGCCGGGGGTGCCAACTCGCCAGCGCAAGCCGTCGTCAACCGCATCGACTCCATTTCCAATATGGGTCTGCTCTTCTCCCTGAGATCCGTATGCTGAGACTGATTCCCGCGGTTCAGTGTATGCCTCGAATTTCATAAATTCAGCAAAGCTGGCCGTGTGAGTGGCCCTACGTACAATTTTATGCTGCTTTTGTTGCTTATGGCGCGGAGTCGGTCAGCATTGGCCAC
This sequence comes from Gautieria morchelliformis, assembly GCA_015179125.1. NCBI lineage: Eukaryota > Fungi > Basidiomycota > Agaricomycetes > Gomphales > Gomphaceae > Gautieria > Gautieria morchelliformis. The sequence continues at coordinate 14,491 of WHVA01000448.1, forward strand.
CAGTCCAATGTGGGGAGGACTGGCTTGATAGACGGCTTCCTGCCAACAAACAGTCAAGCCGCACGGAAGAAGATCGAGATGCTCATCCGCGCGTTCGGGGCATTTCCCAACTGTGAGTGTCGTCTCATTTCCGCGGTCTCTTACGCCCCCTCACGCCCCTTCTCCTGACTTCATACTCCCCTGGCAGATATGAATGATAATGCCGCGGCATATCAAAGCACCGCCCGGGATATCATCACCATCCTGCAGGGGTTCGACCGCACGACCAAAAGCGCAGCGAGCCCACCAGTCGCCGTGCAATTTTATGACTTCTTAGCGACCCACGTGTCTCAATATTCTGGCGACGCGCAGTCGTTTGGGACAAAGCTGGCCACCTCGTATGACGCGAAAGTGATTGCGACGAACCAAAAATGCGTAAGCATCGATGCGACAAAGGCGAGATATTATTTGGCCTTGTGATTTCACCCCGGAGCTCAAGTGCTATCCGCAGATGATCAAGGACCTCCAGGAGTCCTTCCCATTCTTGAATTCGCCCAATCTCCTCCCGAGCCGCCCGCTCTGCTTCCCGGACACATCTCCAGGCTTGTTTGGCTTCGCCCAGGGTGGGCCCTCGTTAGCAGCGACAATAATCAATGGTGTCGCGAACGGTGTGGACATGAAGGTGAACTTCCTCGCGCCGTCGGTTGGCCAATTCTAAGTCTTCACTCTGCTGTCCGCCAACGGCATCCCGTCACCGGCATGCGCAGCCGTCGGGGTGAGTGCACAATACCATTACTGATAGTCTCTCTTGACGAATACACCAATGGCGCCGAACCAGGATATCCAGGCGGGGACCACCGCACCCTCACCGCCACTCTTCGAGCTGAGTTGCAGCACACGGCGGTTGACGGTCGTGAGCGGCGGGACTACGTTGGGGAGCTGCCAACTGATCACGCACACGGACGGGGCTGAGCCAGATCTGTTATGCGGACCGTCGGGCCCGACGGTGCAGCAGTGTAGCTACCTTGAATTTGGTGGGCGTGACGGCTACGCATGTGGACCTGAAATGAATGCCAACGTGAGCAGGTACGTGTTGGTCTTGCCATGCGGATTTTTAAGAGAAGGAGGGGTGGGGGGCTGTATATACAATCATAAGCCAGCCCCTCACAGAATCTCAACGTAAGGAGCCGGAGGCTGGCGTAGGCTTCTACACACTGCCTTGTAAACACACTTGGCGTATCGCGTACCCCACATGTACCGAATGCGAGAAAAACCCTAATCAAGGGACCCACAAAGTGCTCTAAGAATTTTGCAATGGGAATGTGAATCGGCGGCGTTCTGAACCAAGATGTGAAAACACTTCCAACTTTGAGAAGGTGTGGTGTCCGTGTATTCGGAATCGCATGTCCACTGATAAATATACTGGCACCTCTGACTGACTCCATGGCACTAGCTGCCCAGGGGGCGGTGTCGAGCTGGAGAAGGGCTGGGGCGAGTAAAAAATTGGGACGACTGCGATTGCACGCAGGGGGTAGGAGGCTTCCCGCATGGGATTGTGCCTGGTATGATGTCACGGTGATATACATGAATGTTTGACGGTAAAGCTATCAGAGTAGTACGAGGGCTGGTATCTTGTCCGGTCGCAGGCCGAGGTACCGACAAACTGGAAGCACGGTTAGCAGGCAAGCCAGGGATTCAGGACTGGCACCCGCAGTGGGTTGCATCTGCATGGGAGTGTGGATCAGTTTGCACGTGGTAATACCTCCACTCATCAGATGCTGGATGTGACGACAATAAAGAATGTGCAGCACGCTGTGGCGGCCGCTATATCCTGGCCTTGGCCTGGCGCCTGTCTGTTTGAGTGAATACTCCATGCACGAATATCATATTATACACCTCAAAGGTTTCAGTGGCGAAGAGCGTCGCGGGGCCGAGACGTCGGATATGATCGGGGAGGTGCAATAACAAATGAATTTTGGGCTTGTTGAACTACCGTGATCAAATCTGTTGACCAAACCACCGGAAGAATTTCATTGGAATTATCACTGAAATCCGGCGAGCAGAAAAATCCGTGGTTTGTTTCAATGGGGGCTGTTTCAGTGGGTCGACTATCCACAGTGAAGTGTGTCTGCGCTCACCGACCCATTGTGCAGTCTAAGTCCTGCCTGTGTATCTGCAATCTTTGTGATTAAGAATTCACACCCAATGAATATTAAATATTAATACTTGATTCTCCTCCTAGTTTGCGCTATAATTAAAAATGCCAAGCCGACTCCGCGGCCAAGCCGGTCGTTTCGGCTGAAAGTGGGAAGCCGAATGAACTGTGATCGGGATGTACCAGGGAATGGGGAGCGGCTGGAGCGTGAAAATTAATTATCTTCTCAGAACAAATGGCCAGCATCTTTTTCATCTTTTTTAATTATCCAGTTTTACGTCTTTTGGGGCAGCGCCCTATGTAGGACCGTGACGACGATGAATACAGCTCCCTATCCTATTCTCCATTCCTCGAGCCTTCTTGAAAACTTGCACACCATGTGTGCACATGATGTGTATTAGACCCAGGACGGTATCGTGCATGGTCACTCAAAGCATGTGATCCCTACTAACGGCAATAGTAGTGCCTTGTTTCAGAACCATTGCAGCCAGCATGGGGATCCGGATCTTCGAGAGAACGAGAGAGACTCGGGGCTCCTGGCAATGTCATCACAGTGACGTAATTGGGACGATGTACTCTACCAGGTTCAACGTTCCAACATCGACCGTCGACCAAGGGTTTGGTTTTACTGTGCCTACTTGTTACTGCCAGTCACGGTACTAAATGCCTGCTGTACGATTTTGACCAATACCTCAGTCCCATTTGGTATGGCAAGAAAATGTTGGTGAGACGGTCGCTTGAGAGCGACTGGAAGGGATCGATTCAGAGTATCGTTACACAATGCTATGGTTGGCGCTGCTTAATTGGGTTAGCCGCGGCCCTCACTTTGCTGAAAGCAACTTTTGACTTCTAGGTTTATTGTCACCTGCATGTGCCGTGACAAACCTTAAACTTCGAGTCCTATCTGGAGTGCCCTGGAAATTACTTGCTATGTGTGTTATTTTGTTCAGCTGACGAACCACTCTGCAGGCTAGGTTTGACGTGCACCTACGCTCTTCGATGTTGGATGTCGGGATTTTGAGTTAGGCCCTGTCCACTGTGTGTACTGAGTCTGACTGCCTTACACTCAGGAAACGGTGATCGTAGCAACTTTGGAGCTTTATGTCCTGAGGGACGACATAACCAGCATTTTCCTGTCGGAGTCCAAGTCATAACATGACTCTTCTCCAAGGGAATGAATCATTTTTTGTCATAACGACCCTTAGGCTGTTGACTTCCGTGTCATAACGTGCCTCTCCTCGAAGGGAATCAATCATTTCTTGTCATAACGACACTAGGCTGCACCCAGTGATGTAGCAACTTTGGAGCTTCAGGTTTATGTCCTGAGGAAAGCCATAGCCATCATCCTCCTGTCGGATTCCATGTCATAACTCCGAGGGAATGTTGTCATAACCACCGTAGGCTGCATCCGCCTCTTCCTGGCACCATAAAATGTTTTCGTATCAAGTCCAGTTTAGATCTCTGACCCCGCCATGCTCCTCTCCCTCTTTCTCGGTTTCCTTTTGCCACAGCTCGTAACTTCTGGGACCGTATCCAGCACCACCTTCCTTGCCCCACGCTTTTCCTCTCACTGCGTCTCTCATAATGCCGATCCGTCTTGCACACCACTCATTGGCTCATGCATGGACCAAATAACAACCGCCGTTGGTCCATTTTTCAGTCTGGAACGTAGATGTCCGATACTAGTCTTCTTGCCTAGAACATCAATAATTCATGGTCAATCCGGAGCTGTGTTGCTGCTGCTACTTGCTACGGTGTATGTATCAGTGATTCGGGGCCGCCGCATCTCATCATCTCCTGAAAGGGTGGGAATCTCATTGGTGCCGTATGCTGCCAAACCGGACTTTGCCCTCACCCTACCCACGAATTAAGCCTGGACTATGTCAATGCAAGTGTAACCTCCTTCCTCTCTTGTACTGGGATCAATGTCGCTTTGCTACAGGTATATGCACCTATTGTTGGCAGCTGTGCCTTCGCAAGTGGAGGGTGTCCCATCACCCAAAGTGAGTTGCGTATTGGTCGTGCTGCACGTAACTCACGGTATACGCAGAGAAATACATAGACTTTTACTACGGCAGTATCTCCGCCATCAACTCTACCATCTTTCCTGTGTTCATCGATTTCATGTGCTCTTCCCAACCCCATCTCTTACGTTCATCACAGTTCGTCAAGTATCGTCATAGCCCTTTGGTCATCCATAGTTTCTTGGACTGGAGTATGTCTTTTCATCTATATACTCGGGCATCCTCACATCCTTCTCAGTTCTGCGGTTCCAATTGTAGTACAGGATCCGTTCCATATTTGAACTTTAACGATTGGCTCCATCTTTCCTCGTCGTTCACCCCAGTACGTACGTTTTTTTGCGTGCTCCAATCCCCCGTGTTTAATGTTATTCCAAGCCTGACAATGGAACCCACATATCGCATGGAATCCACCCATCGCATGGAACCCACCCATCGCATGGAACCCACCCATCGCAAGCCGCTCCAACGGGAACGAATGACCAACCCATCACATTTACTCCCTTTAGTCAGTCGCTAATGTGGCGATCACGATATGCCTTGTCTCATCTTATATTGCTCAGACTCGAACCCAGTCCCTCCCAGCGGCGCCCTCACGGAGACTTTTGTAGCCCCCGGCACCACCATTGTATTCAGCATGCCTACGGCGCTTACGACAGTCATTCTTGGAACTCCAACGGTCATAAAGACCTTGACCACGCCCGTAGTCCAAACAGTCTCAGGCGTGCCAACGACGGTGACGTCTCTGACTACTGTTAACGCCACGACCGTGCTTGCCGTGACTGTCAAACCAGGCGGTCAAGTAGCCGGTTCGGAGCCTGCGAAGGTCTCTCAACAAACTGGGGGTGTCGCTCCCACTTTCAGTAAGTTGTGAGGAATTGCGAGCTCAAAATCTCATAAGCAATCGTAGATTCGAACCCGCTGCCGCCATCGGGCGCATCCACCCTGTTGAGTGTACTTTCTCCAATTTCCGTACTGATATCACTCATACCTCAGAACCTAGGACGTTTACAGGACCTGCAGGATACTCCACAGCCGTGCCCGTTCCGACGTCTAGCTCGACCACAATCCCCATTGGCGCTATATTTGGCGGCGGGGAGATCATCCTGGGCCCTTTAGGTATCATTCTCGGCAATCTTCCAGCCGGTGTCGTGGAGGTTGGCGGCTTGTATCCGGTGCCCCGCCCCCCCGCAGGCGGCGGAGGGCCCACCCCCACATCGAACCCTAGCACCTCTTCGTCTTCTTCCACTATGTCCTCGACCTCGTCATCCGCAGCTTGCACGCCTATAGCGGTATCATGTGATACAGAGTGTTATGGAGATTTTGGCCTTACTAGCGACTTTATTTCGGACATGGACCTGAACAATGATGACGACCTCTCTATCGGCGCCCGCCGACGGAGAGCGACCAGCGACAGGCGTCGGGGTGAGTCGTCCATTAGTTGCCTGCGCCCATCGGAGGTGTGAATCTGCCTATGCCTTGCAGCCATCAATGGTTGTCAGACGGTCAAAACCACGAGCGACGGTACGTCAGCCGCTGTCTGTGTACCTGCAGCGTTGAAGTAACTGGGCTCGCCAGGCGCCAAGACGTACACGAGAAAAAGTGTTACGCACAAGATGTTTGATTTCAGCAGCGCCGACGGAAACAGTTTCAGCCTAAAATCATCCTTTCCTGAGCTTAAGCCGAAGGACGCCATCAGTGAGCGCCGCTGAGGTCTCGGAAGGTAACCTCCCATCTGATCACATTGTCCAGCGGAGCATCTATTCGAGTTCCAGATCTTCACCCAGTTCGTCACTGCGTTCTCGGCTGATCCTCGTAATGCGAAACTTGGTGGCTGCACATGGTGCTGGACACCTGTCCCTGATGTGTGGACTGGCTCTGACCAATGCGCTCTAGGCTCACGACAAATTTCTATGCCGGGGGTACCAAATCGCCAGCGCAAGCCGTCATCGACCGCATCGACTCCATTTCCAATATGGGTCTGCTCTTCTCCCTGAGATCCGTATGCTGAGACTGATTCCCGCGGTTCAGTATATGCCTCGAATTACATAAATTCAGCAAAGCTGGCCGTGTGAGTCGCCCTCCACACAATTCATGATCCTTATGTCGCTTATGGTGCGGGATCGGGCAGCATCGGCCACCATTCCAATGTGGGAAGGACTGGCTTGATGAAGGGGTTCCCGTCAGGCAACATCGCAGGGAAGGCGGCGAAGGAAGCACGGAGGAAGACTGAGATGCTCATCCGCGCGTTCGGGGCATTTCCCGAATGTGAGTGTGGTCTCATCTCCGCGGTCTCTTACGCCCCCTCACGCCCCTTCTGCTGCCGTCACACCTCCCTTGTAGACATGGATCTTAATGCCGCCGCATATCAAAGCACCGCCCAGGATATCATCACTACGCTGCAGGGGTTCGACCGCACGACCAAAAGCGTAGCGAACCCGCCAGTCGCCGTGCAATTTTATGAATTCTTGGCGACCCACGTGTCTCAATATTCTGACGACGCGAAGTCATCTGGGAAGAAGGTGGCCGAGTCGTATAACAAGAAAGTGATTGCGACTAACCCAAAGTGCACAAGCATCAATGCGGCGAAGGCGAGATATTATTTGGCCTTGTGATTTCACCCCGGAGCTCAAGTGCTGCCCGCAGATGATCGGGGACATCCAGCAGTCCCCCTCAATCCTGAAGTGGCCCAATCTCCTCCCGAACCGCCCGCTCTGCTTCCCGGACACATCTCCAGGCTTACTTGGCTTCGACCAGAGTAAGACCTCGTTTCCAGGGACGATCATCGACGGTGTCGTGAACGGTGTGAACATGAAGGTGAACCTCAGGCCGGCGGCCGACGAATTCCTAGTCTTCACCCCGCTGTCCGCCATGGGCAACACGTCGCCGACATGCGCAGGCGTCGGGGTGAGTACACAATACCATCACCGCATGGTCCGTTGACGAATACACCAATGGCGCTGCACCAGGAGATCTCTCCGGGGACCATCGCACCCTCACCGCCGCTCTTCGAACTGAGTTGCAGCACACGACGGTTGAAGGTCGTTATAGGCGGGACTACGTTGGGCAGCTGCCAACTGATCGCGCACACGGACGTGCCTCAGGACCTATCTCATGATCTGGTCTGCGGACCCTCGAGCACGGCAGTGCAGCAGTGCATGGCTAGCTGGAATTTGAAGGTTGCGCCTGTGGACTTGAAATGGGTGCCAACGTGAGCAGGTGTGTGCATGTATTGCCATGCGAAATTTGAGGGGCGCGGGGGAAGCAGTGTCTTCTCGCTCATATGTCCAATGTATATACAATCATAGGCGAGCCCTTCACCGAATCTCAACGCAAGTAGCCGCGGCCTTGTAAACACATTGACGTATCGCGTACCCACATGTACCGAATGCGAGCAAAGCCCTAATCAGGGCACTTGCCGCTCGATCTAGCTTCAACGGTATAAGTCAAATGATGGCGTCATACTTTGACCGCGCTTTAGAAATTACTGTAATGTGACGCGTGACGATCATTCCCTGCTCAGCTGGCCGCGCTCGAAAGAGGCCAAATTAATTAAGGGAAGTACTGTATGGTAGCTAGTGGCTGCAGAACTCTAAGCTTTAAGCTTTCTATAGCCTCGGGAGGCCCCGAGGTTGCAATCATTACTTATAAGGTGGCGTGCACCCTTTACCTTTAATTGTTGGCATGGCCGCTCGACTATTTCCTGCCAAAGTCAACGTCACGCCACAGACTCGCATCTTGTTTACATCCAGCAGCCAATTCGTCTCGTATGATGCAGCCGCCCTTCACCTGATATCCTTTGACCGCAGCACAATGGAGATGGCGGAGACAACAATCGACTTCGCTGGAGAAGAAATCACAGATGCCGCGTCATTTGATGACAGCTTGTTCATTCTATCGAGGACTCCGTCAGGTAGTCAATGGGAAAGGTCAGTGGCGTCCCTGCGCTCACCGCTTCCGTGTATATGAACGTGTTCTGTAGGAAATGGCGACGGCGCTTTGATCTGAGCGAGGACAAGTGGACATCAGAACACCAGTTGTATGGGTATACGTTACGACTGTATTCGCTTGCTTCTGCTCGTCAGGTCGGCCCTCCGCTGTCTGTGCCACTCCCCGCGGTCCACATGAGGCTTCGTGCCAGGGGTGACAAGGCCATCGTGATGACTATTGGCCCACGCTGTGTCGCCTCCATATTTCAAGCACCCGTTGGAGGCCACGATCGCTGGCAGACTCTTCACGAGGAATTGACATGGGTGGGCCGTCCTTAGGTTGGTGCTAGTCTGAGCACTGAGTTAGTATTCCACACCCAGGATCCCAGAGAAATAGCTAACCAGCGGGGTTACGAAAACCCAAATGATGAGCCTGCCTTTTCAGGCGAGGGAGAGGGGGACGACGCAGAGGAGGACGCGGACGAAGACGAATCGCCTGGTGATAGATATGAATATCACGACAGGCACATCCTTGACTACACTTTCCTCTCGGACACCTTAGTCCTCCGGCTGTCTGAAAGCGCTTTAGACCGCGGAGAAGCAATTTTTTTCCTAGATGCTTTCGACTTGAACGTTTCGAGGGTCTCCTCTGAAGCAGACCAGGACGACCTGAAATTTGGTCGACATTTGCCACGCGTCCTAGAAGTCACAATCTGTGAGAATTGGGCGTACACCGGAATGACGACTGCATTTATTTCTAGAGACAATATGTCGATCTCTCAATCAGATATCATGTCCGTGATGATTTACTGCAGGTCGGATCTTTGTCATGAATCACATTACTTCTATTGAAGCCACCCATCGCAGTGACACTCCCCGTCAATTCTTCTTACGAGCTTCCACGCTCTTGTCCCTCATCTCCGACGCCTCGCCTAGGGACCGAGTGTCGGAGGCGATCATCTTTTCCGCAGAAGGCCCGACACCGTTCACGCGCTATGCCGAGTCTCCTGGCGGACTGGAGCTATCTCCAGTACTGTCCAAACATCTCGCGTTATTCCCTATATGCGACGTAGATCCGGCATCTCAGCACCCCTCTTTGGCGATCCTGCGTTTCTTGAACTTCAGCGATCCCCATCGTCCTCCGACGCACATCGACGTACCTCTGGCGTCCCTGCTTGAGGGAGCGGCTGGCGCACCGTCTGATCTCGGTCGGGCGGAGGATCTAAGCGGTTTCTGGCCGAGGTTTGGGGTTCAGTGGAACGGAGGTGACATCTTGACTGTGTCTTTCGTGGACGTGGACGCCTGGCCAGCGGAGGGTGAGGCCAAAGCATGGCTTGTGAAGATGCCTGCAAGCGTGCTGCGGAAAATGGACCTCTCGTAGGACGAGCGCAATTATTGGCTGTAGTTGAAAAAACACGCCTGTCGATATATGTATGAACTATTGCGGTGCACATTTATGGGCTATGTACATCTTGTGCAATGCAAGTACGACAGGGTATTTGACACAAATACTTGCAATTACGAGTATAAACCTCAAAACTTCCTAGTTGACCTCTATCAGCGCGGTGTTTATACAGTTTGGCTGACCTCAAAGGCGTTTTGATGGGAATATGAATGCCATCTGGGCCCAATGTGCAAGAAAGATAGGTTTGCAGAAACCTCATGCGCTCGCGATGGATTCAAGCGTCATGCTCCATTTTGCAACCTTTGGGTGCGCTTGAACCTAGAGACGCAAAGTCAGCTCCAGCACGCAGTGTAAAATGGTCATTTATTTAACCTTAGCGGGATCGAAGCCGGAGACTTCGAGACCTTGGAGAGAAGTAGCACGTGAAAGCGCCACATACGCTTGGCCTGCCAATGATGTTTAGTTGTGAACATGGCAACGAGCCAAAATCGCACCTTTCTCAAATACTTTGTTGAGATCAACTTTGACGCGGTCCAAAGTCTGTCCTTGGGACTTATGTATGGACATTGCCCAGGCCAGAATGAGGGGAAGCTATCACGAAGTCAGTATGCAGTACCTTCCGCGGCAGTACCACTCAACTTGTGATCTGCTCGCCTGCACTTCACCATTTGGTAACTCAATTTTCCAGGTCTCCGGCTGGATCATGACCTCCCTATATTGACCTGGCTGGCCTTGGATTGGGAATTTCACCAGCGGATATTTTACACCACCAACACCTGCGCCCTTCGGATTCTTCGATTTGCCTTCTTCGGGCACTTCCGGCTTCCCCCACGTGGATGGGTCGACAAATTTCACCACCTTACCCATGCTTCCATTGACGAGCGTCTCATCAGTGTTTTTAATCAGCATAACCTGAGAATCGACCCTGAGCTGCAACTCAATGGGAGCCATCAGATTCGAAAGTTGCTTGTCGCGGTATTCCTTCTCCGCAGAGCCAGCGTCTGTGGCCCAATACGTATGCATCTCCCCTCGTAGGGTTTGCATACGTGCCTTGTTCGCGCGATCGACATCCTCACGGCGAGGGAAGCTGTAGGAATGTGAGTTTGACAGGCTAACTAGGACACCAGGACGCACAGTTCAGTAGGCACAATCCCATCCTCATAGACCACTGGACGAGATAGGGCCTTGAACCTGGCGATTGATGCTTGACTAAGGCGCCCAAACCGCATCTCATTTAGCATATCAACGAATTCTGTCGGGAATTTAGAAGGGCTGTTAAAGCAAGAGCAATCCACAACCCACCCTGATCTTTTTGCCGGAAGACCTTGGTAAGATTGAAAGTGCGTTGGATACAGTCCCCCCATTTGTTCGCCTCGAATGCGAATTTAACTTGACCGCCTCTCACAACAGGTGGTAGCTGGAAAAAGTCACCAGTGACAATGAGCTGAATGCCGCCAAATGGTCTCTCATTCTTGCGCAAAATGCACGCAATGCGCGCCAACTTGTCGAACAAGTCACCCTCGACCATTGAAACTGTGCAACGATTAGCTGTTTGGGGTGGATCTCTCAACTTATGCCTTACTTTCGTCCATGATCAGCACTTTCGTTCTCACCCACCGAGTGGAGGCCTTTTTATTTCGCTTGATCTTGGTTGCGAGCTGCTCGGGGCTTTCTAAGCCGAGGCCAATGCCTCCAAAAGAATGGAGCGTAACGCCTCCAATGTTGCAAGCTGCAATGCCTGTTGAGGCAGTGATGGCCACGGCATCGTCACTTGGGCGAAACCTTTGGCGGAGACTCTTGATGATCTCACGAAGCAGCACAGACTTCCCGGTTCCTATATGCGTGTGTGAATGATGGAACCTCTATGTTGAGTTGATTAGGATGTTACATACCAGCTGAACCAGTGAAGAACACGTTATTTCCGGCCTCAACAAGTTTGAGGATCTGCTGTTGCTCATTGCTCAGAAAAATACGAGCCACATTGGTTGTGACACCATCTTCTGGAAGTGGTGGAACGAACGGCCTTGGCGCAATGGAAGCTGATCCGAAGGTAGATGTAGTGGCAGCTGGACCTGGAGCAGAGGTGTGTCGGGGCTCCTGCTTGACGTTATCGCCCCGATCCCAGCTTGAAGGCAAGACGCGCTTCTTTGCCACCGGACCTGGTGCATAGCTCTCCGGTTCGGAGAGTCTCTTTTGAGGGACTGAAGAGGAAGGGGCGAGCGCCTTCTGGGATGTTTGGCGATTTGACTCTAGTACAGCTTGGATACGCGCCACACGGTCATCATAACCAGCTGCCTTCGTAATTTTAGGTCTGGGCGGTCGTTCTGGTGAGGAGGGCCATTCGATAGGTTGTGAGGCTTGGCTATTGGTCGCGTGAGATTGAGAGTCGGACCAGTCGCGTTTGATGTTCCTAAGACCTGACGTTGGTTGTTTACTCGTCTGTCCATTCAAGGGATTCAGAGGAGACATGAAGTTATCAATAAGAAGAGTTGGGCGGGGTAATCAGAGAGGATTTGGAACGTGCAGGACGCTGGCGGACACGACTGTAAGAGGACGCTCAGCTTAAGTAATGTCTTGTTCAAAGGGCGGCACGTGACCGCGTTTTCGCGCAAACTCCGTCAACAGCCCAGTAGATGTAACTACTCAGGTTCTTTGGAGTCTTCCTGCTTAGTTTGTGGCCCAAATCCTGCCTGTTATATTCTGTGATCTGACAGATAATTCTTCTGATTACAGTATCCCACATAGTTTCTGGAGATACCAGTCGCCAAAATGAGACGCACTACTAGTACATAGCATGTAAATACTTCGAGACTCTGAACAACCCCCGGCCAATGATGTAACATGTTGATTCCGACTGGTACTTGAGAAACTATGTATTCTAAAGAACTCGTCTGAATCCCGGCTCAGAGCTCTAGCTTCGTTACATCTGCCATCCTCTTAGTTTGTGTAACCTGTCACTAGCAGCGCTAATTCACAATGCTGGAGCAACTGGAGAAAGTTGGGAGGTGATGCATACTTTAAATCCAATTGCAAAACCCTCCAGTACTGCTCCTGATGTAAAAAATGTCAAATTTCGCGGACTTGGCCTGAGCGCTCACGGCGCCACGTGCCGGCCTGTCATAAAGTTCAGCCCGGCATCAACCGCCGCTGACTTTTGGCGGTCAACAGTGGCAATTACCATTTGAAGCATTGGGGTCCATCGATCGGTACCGCACGCTGCTGACGTGTTGTGGTTGAACAGGTCGCTGGCACCCAACGCCAAGTGGCGGCCATTGGTGCACTGTCGATTTCCACGAGGAACCTCGTCACCCCCTCTCAGGTGAGCCCTGTTTTCTAACATTCAGCGCTGAGACTCACCTGCTCTTGGCCTCCCTCACTGTACCCCGCCGTCCACTCGCGTGTCCATCTGCGCCCCACCCTGTTTCCCGTTGTCACGCAATGCTTGGCACCGTGCTGCGACATGCCCCATCACCTGCCGTCCACACCCAGCACCCAATCGTGGCCACTGGTGCTCCGTCCCGTGGCGTGAAGGACAAGGTCCCCACTCGCTCCCCCTCTCAGGTGAGCGCTGTTATCTAACATTCAGCCCTGAGACTCACCTGCTCTTGGCCTCCCTCACTGTAACCTGCTGTCCGCTCGCGTTCCACACCGCATCCCACCTGGTCACTGTCGCTCGCCGTCCACTCGCGTTCACACCGCGATCCACCAGTCAACGTCGCTCCCTGTCCACACATATTCGCGCCCTCGCCGAAGTACGTGTAGACGCCTTCACCGTTCCCACCCAAGGTCTGTTTAACGCCTTCACTGTTCCCACCCAAGGTCTGTTTATCGCCTTCACCGTTCCCACCCAAGGCTTAGTCTGTTTAAGTGCAGCTCACCTTTCAACTTCTTTTTCGTACAGCCATGGAAGAGCGCCATCAAATTTTTGTCATTGCTCTAATGCGCCTCAGCGATACCGTATCTCGTTATCGATGCGTTGCTGTTGTAAGTTCTAGCTAGCGCGTCCTCTCCATATCCCAAGAAACACTAATTTGATGAACTAGTTCCACCATGATTGTCTACATGGCCGCCTCCCGCTAGCAGCCTGTTTCATTTTATCACTCTTGTGAAAAAAAGAGAGAATGCGCTTATCATCGAGGCTGAGCTCGCAGCCATGGAATCTGAATTTGCTCGGTCTGGACATCTTCCTTTGACACCTGCGCCATTCATATCAGCCATTCTATACATGGCTCTTTCGATTCGGATGGAAGACCGATACAGTGGTTCTAGCCCTTTTCCTCTCCATGCGATCGGGCGCACTCCGAGAATCGGAGGTCAGATAGTTCCGACTCTGTCAGGGTCTGTGTTCACAGCTGTCCTTTCATGGCAGACTATGACGACGGTGTGACCGTCATTGACATAACTGATCTATCTTCGCCAGCATACTGCTTTGTTTCGCTGCGTGGATTGGAGGCTGCAAAGGTCAGGGTCCCTTTGTCCATCCCTCTGACTGCTGAAACGTATGTGAGAGCATATTACCCTCTCCCCTCTGAGAAAAACTTCGGTTCTGTGGAAGAGAAAGAAGTTAATGACGAGGTGCAGCAGGATGTCGAGAAACATATCAGCCTCTTCAGAGGCATAAGGTTGATCGAACCTTGGGTGCTATACTCGACATGGCCCAGTGTTGGATATTTCAAAGAGCAGCCAAACCCCCAAGTGACTGAGTCGACCGACACGGGGCCAGGCATACCACCGTTGACCGAGCTCTGCCTCCAAGATGCAGCGGAGCATGCAACTTCTGAAGACATTGCTGCTATTGAAGCCGCCATCTCATTTCCAGGCGTCGGTGAAAGGCTGTTGAAGGTACTTGACAAACGTGAATGGTACATTTCAGATGCAATGGCGAGTGTGATGGTCACGGCACTCTCCGAGCATCCGGAGCGTGATCAGTCAATTCTGGACCTTTCTCCATATCCTCTCAGGGCGTGGCAGGTGATACATGTTGCTTCTCACTTCCCCAAGATTCAAGTCCTTAACCTGAACAACAACCCTTATATCACCGTCGCAACATTGACTGAACTTCTTCCATCCCTTCCCGAACTCACTCACTCGTCTCATCATATATCAATGGGCTGACATCTCTCCGACTGAAGTACGTACGCTTCATTTTTCTGGATCCTTTCCAAACCTCCTGGCCATCTATCATCGTGATTACATGGGCAGTGGTTTCATGGGCATGGTGCCCGGTGAAGAGGCTCACAAAGTTGGCACGAATACCGATCTAGCGTCTAATCGGACCTCATTCACGTTTGCGCTCGGAATGCCAATGCGTCCTGACCCCGATGTGAACGTCATTATAGGGACTTCCGTACCCTTCCTGTCGCCACGAGCTGTGGTGGTCTCCATGTGCGATATCTTCGACTACTTGAGCTGGCGGTCAGAACCCTGGCATCATAGAGACAAATCCAACATACGGGCTTGCTTCGCTTCTCTCCCGCGTGCGCCCAATGTTCCATTTGCAGAACGTGCTATCGGAAACGTTCCAGGGGGGATAGCTTTGTGTGCTGATGGATGGATGTTCCTAATTACTTTGTCCCGCATCGAGGACTCACCGCGAGAACATGGCTTTGTGAAGTACAAGTTTTCCGAGTCCTCTGTTGGTCAGCACGAACAGAAATTGTCGCCTCCAGAAGTGGAAGTCACGGACCTTGCTGGATGGTTGGCCGCTCTCAATGCCACGGACAAGGTGGAGAAAGAATGGGTTGAGAGGTTGTCTGGTTATCTCAGCGGTGAGAGGGATTCCTTGATAACCAAAGAGAGGGCCAGGGAATGCCTTGCCAATATAATCAAGGATGAGTAACACTTGAGCGCTGCCATCACTCAATTCCGCACAGACCGACGACTACTCGCATCCAGCACTCACATGTTCCCTCACACTTATCACATCACACAGAGACTCACACATCTTATCTCATAACACGGTAGACCCTATGGTGGGAGGCATGTGTGAGTGACAGCAGTGGCAGGGAAAACATACAATCAACATAAATAAGACGAGAACGACTAAGGAGCGACTGACAAATGTAACGAGAACTATAATATCCAAATAACCTGGAGTTATACACGGTTCACAGGTGTTAACGCCGTGTGGAGTGAACGGGAGCGTGCAGCTCACAGGGAGCGAGTGGTGACGAGGTTCTCACTGTGGATAGCGAATCCATTGAAACCTAGTGGGTTTACCCACGGGGTTTCTGTTTTCAGTGGGTACATCATTGAAACAGCCCCCATTGAAACAAACCAATGAAATTATTCAAGTGGTTGGACCAGTAGAATTTTCAGTGGCTTTGTCACTTAGTTTCCGTGCCATAGGAACTACATATTCAACGTAATTATCATGAGAATTTCAGTGCTCGAAGGCCTGGATTGCCGTTGTTCGCACACTTAAAAATTTTCAAGATAGCTCATGGAGCACTCAGTGAAATCCAGCGAATTAATATATATATTTCTGGGCAAATATACTGAAGTTTCCATATATGTATCAATGAATTTCCATGCTTGAGGTGCCGGAATGCTACTGCGGCCCCAAGTGACAACTGCTTTTGAGATACAGCACTAAGTATAAGTACACTGTAGAAAGAATAAGCGCTATATTTCAGTTCCGCTTGCACTACAGCTAAATTACAGTACCGACTTGTACTGAAATTTAGTCCCCAAAAGATAATTTCACAGAGCACTAAAAATCAGTACTATACAAGTACTGAAATTTAGGTACAGGAAAAAATGCAAAGTCCAAATGATGAATGAGATTTTTTTTTATCTAATCATGATCAATCTCCAGAAGCCAACTAAGTACTAGTGCAAGTGTCTGGGGTATGATCACGAGTTGCGCTACTACCTAGTAGGCAAGATAATCGATTTCCGGCTGAAGGCGAAAGGCACAGGACGAGTCGGAGTACAACCTGGCTGACTAATGCAAGAACAAGTGTATGCGCGCTCTTCATCCTTCGCTCTCGCCATCGCCACCATGGTCAGCCCCTCAACTCGCCTCGTTGTAGCGCACGTAGTATTCTTCTCCCACTCTCCTCCTTACACCCGTGTCCTGGTTGGGCAGAGTCTTGAACTCAGCCTGACTGCACACACGAGATTGACCCCTCCTGCACGGTTACCGGACCGCCTGCACGCTCAGCCGACCTGAGTGACCCCAGGTTCTCCACCACCGCACCAGGTAGCTGTCCCAGCTGTTCTTCATGGCAGAAGCTGTCGCACGATTTGATAGAGAGACCGATTGAGGCTGTGAAAAGGAAGATGGTGAGTTGGGCGTTCGCTCGACCCATCCCCTGTATACAACACGTACATCAACGATGCCTCCTCCAATATTTCCGACAAGCATGTCAATGAGGTACATTAGTATTTTAAGAACTAACAGAACCGGTCAGCACCTTTCTATGAAAGCCTATCGCGGCGGCGGGTGCGGGTGTGGGCGCGAGCTCGAACTCGGCATGCTCAGGCGCAACCGCGCTCACGATGACAGCGTCGAGCAGTGCACTGATGGCTGCGGATGTGGAGCTCGACATTGAGGAGCGCGCACTGCACCTGGCAGTCGAGGAGACGTTTGAGGAGATCGGGTGGCGGTGGATGCCGTGGGCAGCGAACAGGCGCGCCATACGTGTGGGCGAGCTTATCCTGATTGTGGACTCGGACATGTTGTACTGGAGGATTGCCTCATGGATGCGATCGGGGTCTACCTACCACGCGCACGACGAGTTTACTGTTTAGTATAATCTCCAGGCTCCATGAGGAACGGGAAGCACCATGGAGATATCAGCCTCTGCGCCGCAGCGCTCCGTCTATGGCGATGGTGTGCATGTGCACGCTGCATCGACTACTCCTTTTTTCACCGCAAGCCCACAGGCGAGGACGAGTTGATGACCCAGCCTGAGTCATGCCGCCGTGCCAACCCTGAGCATCATGCCGAGGCATAGGCCGTCCTCTGCTCCGCGCAGCAAGCTCGATCTCATACATGCGTGCCCCGTGCTGCTGCTGCCACTGCGTGGACGAGGACAGCCTGCGATGGCCTGCGATGCGCCATGCCCATGCACACACACATGCCTCAAGCCCAGCCAGACACTCCACGCGGTGTATGAGTCCTCAGTCCGCACCGACCCCACCGTACAAGACTACAAGACCGTTGCACCCGCAGGCGGCGTCATCCAAGCTCGCGGATGTCCTCCCCCATCCACGCCATGCTCTACCCTCCCATAGTGTGGAAGTCCCCACAGCTCTGACAACAGATCACCCACCCACCTGTGCCCCAAGTGCCATGGCACATCGTCCAGACCCACCTATACTCGTGCTAAACACCAGGGGTGCGCTACCTAACACCGTCCCCGTCAGCCTGTCACTGCACACACATGCATCCATGTGCCACATGCAGCTCAAATCCACCGCACCTGCACCAGGTCTTGACTCTGGTCAAAATTTCTCTGATGTGGTAAGTAACCTTCATTACTGTACTCTTGCTTCTGTTGCACAAACTCATAATACTCTGCCAGTGCCCCCCAATTCACGTTTGACGCTCACAGTCGGTGTAATGCTTGTTTTCTATAGCAGATGAAAGCATGAGCATCACGCACCACCTGCCGCATCCCGAGGCTTGCATACTCATGCGTGTCCATGCACCATGCTCTGCTCCGCTCAGGGCCGGACATGCAGCAGGCTCGATCCCATGCGTGCCCCATGCTGCCGTTGCGTGGACGAGGACAGCCTGTGATGGCCTGCACACACACACACGCCTCTGGGATGTGCATTCGGACCACGCAGCCAGAATATCCAGGCGGCATATGGGTCCACACCGATGCCACCTACAAGACTACAAGACAGTCGCACCTGTGGGCCACGTCGTCCAAGCTTGCGGATCTGGACCACCCCGTGCCCATGCCCCATATCCAGATCCCCGCCCATGCTCATGCCAAAGACCACGGAGGTACTCTGTCTAAAAGGTGACCATCGCGCAGGACAGCGCACACACATGCAACCATGTGCCATCTGGGGTCTCGACCCTCGTCAAAGCGTCTCCGATGTGGTAGGTAACCTTCATGACTGTAATCTCGCACCTGTTGCACGAACTCATAATACACTGCCAGTCCCCCTCAATTCACGTTTGTAAAGAGCGTCATTCCCAGAGGCCGTCGAGTCCATTTACAACGTTACCATCAGTGTTGCATGCATCACTGTGGCTTCTGTTCACGATTGGCGGAATCCCCCAAGGTAGCAATCATTGAGCATGAGTCGGGTATGTGTGGCTGACGGCGGGGGTTGCTAGCCGCGACTGATTCTGTTTTTCTTTTTGGTACCAGCTATTATGCAGGTCATCTACTTTTTCTCATGTCTTGCATTGCTCTCATGTCTTGCATCGCCAAGCACAGATGCACACCATTCCCAGACGTCTGCTTGCAGTCTTCCACGCTCTTTAGCACATGCTCACCCATCCTAGAGGCCCCAAGTAGCCGGCCGATCCAGGTGAGTGTTGATTGGTGTCACGTCGTGTTCACTGACTTAGGCAGCAGGTCACTGGTGACTGCCGCCTTTGCCTCCTTTCGGCTCCCGGCGCACTGTCGCGGTACTGAAGCAGCCTGGTATGTGGTTCATGGATCCGATCACAGTTTTTCAGTGATTTTTACCTTAGGTTTCATTGCCATTCTGCCACTCCACTGAAGCACCCTGGTATGGGTTTCATGGATTGGAAAGTGGTATTTCAGTGATTTTCACCTTATGTTTCATCTGTATTTTCCGTTGTATATATTGATTTATGACTTGAAATAATGGGGCATTCAGTTGCTGCATCTCTGAAATGTGGTGATAGAACCACGGGGTCGTAAGTGACTATCTCACGGGAACCCAGTGGTCGTCGACTCGAAATGCCTGGTTCAATCCATTGGTCTTCCATTGTAGGATCCCTGAATACCCATGAGTCAACCCTTGAAACCAACTCATTGAAACGAAACTTTTTCCACTGAAACCGATTCATTGAATTTTCAATGGGTTCTATTGGTATTTACACTATCTATAATGGTTTATATACTGAATCCTCAGTGGGTCCACCCAATAGGATTCATTGGGTTGACTACCCACAGTGTTCTTCATGTAACTGGACGGCTCACCAATGGCCGCCACTTGGCATTGGGTGCAAGCAAGGGGCGGTGGGACATGTTGAACCATGTGCCACGCGGATCGAGAGTGGGTATGAGTGGGCACGAGGGCTTCCCCAGAAGCGTGCACGCCGTGTCGGCATGATGCACGGTTAGCCAAAGGACACAATTGGTAATTCATATTTTGAGCCTTATGGACACGGCCGTAGACGTTCGCACAGCCTTAGAACAGCTGCAGGGCTGGGCTTACGCCTGCAAAACCTGTGGATTCATGGAATCCATCGTTCCAGAGTTGAATCCAGTGCTGCACTTAAGGCAAAGAAGGAGGTGTATATACAAAAGTATGAAACGGAACTGAGGGCCATGTGTTCTTAATTTGATGATGGCGTCCGTTCCGTAAAATCAGCGGCGTGGAGCATCCTCTTTTGCTGGGGTGCAGATTTCTCAGTGGTCTTCATAAGAGGACACTTTTGGTTATCATAGGGGGGAGAACACCAATACAGAAGTACACTTGATGGAGGTGTGGCATGAGAGGTAGAAGATGGACAGGTGCTTAGATGGGACATGGTGGACATGGTCTGACATGGCACAGATATAACATGGAAATAGCATGTCAGAAAAAGAACAACATTGCAGAATGTCAGCGAAGAAGTAAATGACCACAGGAAAGACTTACCTTACAGACTACGGGAGGAACACCAAATGACTGATGTACATGGGTGAAATGGGGATGAATATAAGTTGTAGAAAAGGAGCACAGCCAAAAATAACAACACATGTAAAATTGAAGCTGAACCTGAGATAATGATGGGAATCACAGAAAGGCACAAATACAATATCACCTGGAATAAAAGGAAGAACAGGTGGTCCCCTGACACTCTGCCTCCAAAATGTAGTGGAGCATGCAACTTCTGAAAACAGCAATGCCTCAAGGCACTAAAGTTGGCATGATGCTGGACAGTGGTGGAGGCTACTATGTTGGAGTGTGCAAGGCAATGAATACACACATCATTCCAATGCTGTGGCTCCAGACCACAGTAGTTAGTTGAACACCACAATGACCTGAAAGACCGCAATTAGTGATGGGCATGGGCCAGCCCAGGCTGAGCCACCAAAAGGCTGAGTTAGGCCAGGCCCAAGCTGTTGGGGCACTGGACTTCCTGGCCTGGCTCGGGTTTTGACAAGCCCAAGCCAAGCCTGGAAACCATGGCCTCATGGGTGCCTGAACCCAAGGATCTTCAGTGGCTAAAAAGAATACTTCTACTCAGTTATGGGCATTCAAGTATATTAGTTTACTATTCATAAAAAGGTCTCTTATACTCCACCATTACCCACTCCACCCTCCCACCTCTGCCCATCCTTGGGCCCATTGACAACATGACACCACACTGATGACATGATGCCCCTCCCACCCCTCTCTGATACCCTGTCTGATCACACCCGCTGAGCAGATTCCGTTCATCACCATCTGCCACATGTCCCTTACCAGCGTTGCCTCCGCCCAGTCTGTCACTGCCTCCCCACCTGCAGGATCAGGTGGCATGTGCGTGGGCCCCCACCTGCCCTCCGTCATGTCTACAGTGTCATCTGCATTGCACTATGCACTCGTACCCCACCAGCCCAGCAGCATGTCTGGCCATGCAGTCACCACATGCAACGCCATGTTTTTGGTCCAGGAAGTCTGCAAATGGGGTGATGTAGATGAGGCATGTAGAGTTGGAGAGGGTGCTTCTGGCTTTCTACAGAGGTTCCTTAGAGTGCCATATTAGATGATGAGTGGCCTGATTCAGTTTTGATGATGGGTGGAGAGGCCAGTGCAGTGCTGGTCCTCTGCACCTCATACAGTCAGCTCTCGGCACCTCACCACACCCACCATTGGTCAACCAGCCAGTAGTGCATGGTGCACCTGTGGATGCCCACCCCCTTTGTCATGCAGCTGGCAGCCTGAGTACTTGCTTGAGTGGCCTTGCTCATCCATGTGGAAGGCAGAGTCCCAATGTCCCAGTTGAATGTGCCTGGTGTTGCATCATGTGATACAGTCAGAGTATTAGTCAGTCGCTGGTGCTATACAGTAGTACGCAGCTGAGTTCGAAGGAAGAATCATACTTATCTTCCTCCGAACTCAGGCAAGTTATTAGTATCTTGTAGATAGGAAGAATTATACTTATCTTCCTCCGAACTCAGATATCACTGCGCTAACAGGTTATGGGCCCTGCGCCGTAATTGAAGAACAGATCATCGCCATGTCAGATTCAGAAGTGGAAAACCGCACGAAGAGCACGAAGCTCACGAGTACAAACTACAATGTCTGGACGGTAGCACTACAAGGCAAATTAATGACTGTCAACACGTGGTGAATTATCACCAAAGAATTCAAACGGCCAACCGACATAGCAGAGGCCGAGAAATGGCTACTGAAAAAGGAGGAAGCGGCCGGCATCTTATTAAAGTCCTTATCGCCCATGCAATACGTCCACGTTGAAGGTGTAATGGATGATCCCGTTGAGATGTGGAAGAGACTAAAAGCAGCACACCAGTTGCAAGTCGCAAATAGTCGATTCCACGCGATGCAAAAACTGCTAAACATATGAAAGGACGACACCAAATCTCTTACAGACTATATCACCCACGTCAATACTGCTACAAATGATCTTATAGCCCTTGCACCAAATACCCTTACTGTGCAAAATGTTATTGACGAAATCGGCGTACACGCGGACTCGATCAAGCTGAATATGGAGCTTTCACATCATCCCTTCTCCTGATCAGCACCCTTGACCGTACCACAGTCACCACGGCGTTCCGAAATGAAGATCTGAAACGTCAGACTTCTACGATCTCAACGGCAGCCGCACTATCCATGACTCGAGGAAAAAAGGGTACTATACCTACGTGCGCAGTATGCAAGAAGCGAGGGCACCTGGCAGATCGCTGTTGGATCGCTCACCCAGAGCTTGGAACAGCACGCAGGAGCGAAGAGAACGACAAGGGAAAGGCCGCAAATCAAGCCAGAGAGAGCGAAAATACGCAGGAACTCGCTGGAAACGCAAGTTTGCGGCTATCTTTCCCCTCCCACAGCGACGATGCTGACTTACGCTGGAACACAGACACGGGAGCCACGAGTCATATGACTCCACACCGACACTGGCTCCGAAACTACGAGCCTTACCGCGTTCCCATACGATTAGCCACGAATGAAGTCATCTATTCGACCGGGAAGGGGCAGATTCTATTCACTCCTATAATTGACAGGAAAATGGCACAGGACGTCATTTTCTCAAACGTTTTACATGTACCAGCCCTCCAAAATAATCTATTAGCCGTTCTTCGCCTCACTACCCATCATAATTTTTCCGTCAATATTGTGCAAAGCCGTATCTCATTCGTCCAAGATGGAGAATTACGCTTCTGCGCCACAGTGCGAAACGGAACTGGTTTCCTAACCGGAAACACTGTCCCTAACCCAGAATACGCATTCTCCACATCGTCTCCCGTCCTAGATCGATCCTTGTTACACAGGTGACTCGCACACATCAGGTCATCCCGTTTGGAAAGACTCTTAAAGCATGACATGGCCCGCGGAATACACTTGAACTCCAATGCAAACATGCCGCCTATCTGCGAACCATGCATTGCAGCGAAACAACACCGTGATCCATTCCCAAAAAGAAGTGAGAGCCATACTTCCAAACCGCTCGACCTTGTCGTCTCCGATGTCCATGGACCCCTCCCTGTGCGCACACCGTCCGGTCATCGATACTGGATAACTTTTACAGACGACCACACACGCTTCCGATGTGTGTACCTCCTGAAATCAAAGGATGAGGCCTTCGACGCCTACCGATCCTACGAGGCGTTTGCTGAAAACCAAATGGGATCACGAGTAAGGAGATTCAGGGACGACAAAGGAGGGGAATACATAGGCCGGAAATGGGACGAACATTTCCAACACCGAGGGATAATCCATGAGCACACTACGAGGGGTACGCTGCAACAGAACGGAATCTCGGAACGAATCAATCGCACACTCATTGAAGGAACGATTGCATTACTGCAACAGGCTCGTCTACTGGCATCAATGTGGGGAGACACCCTACAACTGTTAGTCCGCATTATCAATGCCACACCAACCTCTGCACTACCTGACATGACCCCATACGAAGCCTGGTACGGCCACAAACCAGATCTGGGAATGTTACGCACTTTTGGCTGTACGGCGCATGTTCATGTGCAGAAGGATGGAAGGGATGGGCTTCAGCCTAGATCTTGAAAATGCATCTATCTTGGCTTTGAAAACGGATACAAAGGTTGGCGTTGTCTCAATCCCACGACAAAGCGCACCATCATAACCCACGACGTTATCTTCAACGAGACCGAGTTTCCGGGCCTCTCCACTAGCGATCCTACCCAAAACTTGCTCAGATCAACACCTGTCCTACTCCCAACTGAGATAGCTGCACCGCCTGACCCAGACCCACTGGATGCCCACCACGAAATGCACCCTCCTCCTATTCCTGACCAACCTGACCATGACCTACCGGCTCCTCCAGACCCTGCCCCACCCGCCCCTGAACCGCCAGTTCTAGCTCCAGACCCCGCTCCACCCGCACCTCCCGTGCAACCCCGCCGAACCAGCAGAGCTCCCGCCCGCCCCGATTACCGGTATCTCCATGACCCCTTCTTCCGACCACGACCACCTCCCAATCACAACGATCCAGGACCTGAAGGGGGTACTGCAGCCAGAGCCTCAATAATCCAGGCCCTGGAATTCATACACGATGGATTGGACGTCACCAGAGCAAAATTAATCTCACCTGACACCATTGAAATGACATTCAACGCAACCATCAAAGATGATCGTGTCCCGAAATCGTTCGCTGAGGCAATGCGTCGCTCTGATGCACCGTTATGGAAGAACTCTACAGATGCAGAAATCCAAGCACTCTTGGACAATGGGACGTGGGAGTTGGTGAGACTGCCGCCTGGAGAAAAGGCCATTGGGTTGCGATGGGTATTCCGAATTAAACTCAACTCAGACGGTTCCCTGGACAAGTACAAAAGTCGTCTGGTAGCAAAAGGCTATACCCAGCGACCAGGCATCGACTACGACGAGGTGTTTGCCCCTACCACGCGATGGGCAGCCCTGCGGACGATACTGGTGCAAGGGGCACTTCAGGGAGCATACATCGAATCCATAGACATTTCGAACGCATACCTAAATGGGATCCTAGGCGACGACACCCAAATCTATATGGAACAGCCGGAAGGATATCATCAAGGGGGTGCCGACTGGGTATGCAAGCTAAAGCGGGGGCTCTATGGACTAAAGCAAAGCGGAAGGCTGTGGTATGAACAGCTCAGATCAGCACTTGAGAACATGGGATTCACACGTCTCCAATCCGACCCAAGTGTCTATATCTGGACAAGCGAGACCATCAAGATCATTATACCAATCTTCGTTGATGATCTCACCCTGGTATCAAACTCGAGACACGATCTCAACAGAGTCAAAGTGTAAGGGCAACCCTGGCTGGTTGTGGAGATCACACTACCACACAACTGACAAGGGGAAATCCAAAGTCTGTATAAATGAACAGAGTATACAAGAGAGGGGATTCTCACCTGACAAGGGGAAATCCAAAGAGAAAAGTCTAAGGACCCCCAATGTCAGCGAGCCCGTATTATACTACGCTGTGCAGCCAGGGACAACACTTGGCACCCGCCATCAACCCTGCATCCCCCTGACCCTTGATCGACCCTTGATGCCACCTATTATGCGAGTCGCTTGATTTCTGACACTGTTCCGAGAGCGGAAGTCGGAAATTGGAGTGGAACTGGAAAAGTGAACAGAACCGGTGGAAGTTCACCCAGAAGCGGAATCATTTCCGAAAGCGGAGGCGGAGATGGAATCGGAACCGGAACCGGAGTCGGAACTGGAACTGGAAATGGGAAACAGGGTGTCCCCTGACATCACCCCCCCTCTAGCATGCTGCGTCCTCGAAGCACAGGACACGAGTGACTGAAATGCCAGTGAGCGGATTCGGCGAGGGGCACCAGGGTGTGTCCTATAGAACTCGCGGAGTTTGTCCAGAGCGGATACATCTTGCTCCGGGACCCACGAATTCTCCTCATACCCATACCCTTCCCATTTCACGAGGAATTGGAGTCGTCCTCGCACAAACCGGCTGTCCAGGATCCGTTCCACCACATAGTGCTCTTCCCCATCCACAATTTCCGGTGGAGGTGGCGGACGAGCCTTCCGACCTGGAATTGGGTCCTCAGGCATAGGGAGTAACTTCACCACATTGAAGACAGGGTGGAGGCGGGACATGGACATCGGAAGTCGGAGGCGGTATGCATTCCGTCCAACCCTCCGCATCACTGTGAAGGGCCCAAGGTAGCGGTGGGCAAGCTTCTGCGAAGGGCGTGTGGTGCGGATGTCACTTGCATCTAGATATACCTTGTCTCCAACTTGGTACTCCGGGGCAGGAACCCGGCGTTGGTTGTAGTACCTTGCCATGTCATCCTTGGCCTTCGCAAGGGCCGACTTGGCTTCCGAAAGGGTGGAGTCCATGCGGTCTCGGAACTCATTGACCGTCTCGAGTTGGGACTCAGCCTGGCGTGGTTCGAAGCCCATCCGCGGGTGTCGTCCGGAGTCGAGCATGAAGGGAGTCTGTTGGGTGGCGGAATGTACATGGTTGTTGTATTGGAATTCCGCCAGTGGAAGTAACTCATCCCAGTCATCCTGCCTCTCATTGACAAAGAGGCGGAGATATTTCTCCAACTCCTGATTGACCCGTTCCGTCTGTCCATCACTCTGTGGATGGTACGCTGTTGTGGTAGCCAGCTTTATGCGGAGCAGGCGGTAGAGCTCCCGAGTCAATTCCGCGACAAACTGTGGACCTCGGTCGGAAACAACTTGCTTCGGGAGTCCATGTAACTTCCAGACGGGCCGCTCCGAGGGCTGTGATCGTCGTGTGCGTTGGAATGAAGTGGGACACCTTGCTTACCGAGTCCACGACGTTCATGATCGCGTCGTAGCCATGAGACTCTGGAAGTTCAACGATGAAGTCGACACTGATGGTGTCCCAGCGGGATTCAGGAATCGGGAGCGGAACAAGTTCTCCGACGGGCGGATGTCGTTGTGCTTTGGTTCGGAGACAAAGGTCGCATGTCTTCACATACTGTCCAATGTAGCGGGACATCTGAGGCCACCAGTAATTCCGAGCTACTAATTCCAGTGTCTTCCACCTGCCAGCATGCCCAGCGACCCGTGTGTCATGGTGCTGGGACACGATGCGGCGGCGGAGGTCCGCCCCACCTGGAACATAGACCTTGCCTCTGAAGTGGAGCAGTCCATCACGTTCTGACCATTCCGCTGCCCGTACTGACCGTGAGTGTCCTTTCCGAAGTTCCTCCACCGCCTTCACCACCGACTCCTCTTTCTCTCCATTCCGGTACTGCCTCCGGATGTCTCGGAGCATTTCCGC
Organism: Gautieria morchelliformis; assembly: GCA_015179125.1. Lineage (NCBI taxonomy): Eukaryota > Fungi > Basidiomycota > Agaricomycetes > Gomphales > Gomphaceae > Gautieria > Gautieria morchelliformis. The sequence goes on from WHVA01000448.1 coordinate 41,597, forward strand.
CTCCGCCCCAACTGCAATCACTCCCTCTAGGGCACAGATTGCAAAGAGACTAGGGCGGAGCAGTGTCATATCCGCGTTGTCTCCACTTCCGCTTCCATGATCCGCACGGCGGGATAGGGCATCAGGCTTGCCCATGGTGCGGCCAGGGCGGTGGTGGAGCATGAAGTCGAACCGGGACAGGTGCAGGGACCACCGCGCTTGTCGTCGGCTCAACTTCTTGGATGTGCGGAAATACTCGAGGTTTTTGTGGTCTGTCCAGATCTCAAACGGGCATAGAGCACCCTCGAGCAAGTGTCGCCACTCCTCCAGCGCTCGGATGATTGCCAGCATCTCTTTGTCGTGGATCTCATAATTCCGCTCGACCGGACTAAGGCTTTTAGAGAAGAAGGCAATCGGATGCCATCCCCCATCATCTTCCGATGGTTGTTGTGACAAGACCGCTCCGGTAGCTGTGTCAGAAGAATCTGCCTCGACTCGATAAGGGCGAGAGTCATCGGGAAAGATCAGGACCGGGGCAGATATGATCAGCTCCTTGAGTTTGTCAAAGGAGGCCTGTTCCGGCTCTCCCCACTGCCATCCAACCTCCTTCTTGGTGAGGTTGAAGAGGGCACGAGCGTGGCGGGAGAAGTCCTTGATGAACCGCCGGTAGAAATTGACAAACCCAATGAAGGACTGGACCTTCTTCTTGTTCCGCGGCACGGGCCACTCCAATACACCGGAAACTTTGACTGGGTCCATTTCCACCTTTCCTTCTGACACAATCACCCCAAGATACTCTATCCGCGCCCGCTCAAATTCGCACTTTTCCGGCTTGAGACAAAGGCTGTACTCCCGGAGTCGTTCCAGCACTCTCCGCACGACTTCCCGATGTTCGGACATTGTTTTTGTGAAGATGAGGATGTCATCGAGGTAGACGCAGACAACCCTTCTGCTATCATGTCACGGAAAATGTCATTCATCATCGTCTGGAATGGGGCGGGACTGTTGGTGAGGCCGAAGAACATGACCTGTGGCTCAAAGAGTCCGCGGTTGGTGCGGAATGCGGCCTTCCACTCGTCTCCCTCCCGGATCCGAACATTGTTGAAGCCCCAGCGGACATCCAGCTTAGTGAAGTACCTTGCCCTGCGGAGCTGTGTGATTAGTTTGGAAATGAGTGGAATGGGGTACCGGTTCTTGATCGTGATCGCATTCAAGGCCCGGTAATCCTGCACAAGTCTGAGCGAGCCATCCTTCTTCTTGATGAAGAATACCGGAGATGCCATGGGTGACTTGGAGGGGCGGATCCTCCCTGTACGGAGGTTTTCTGCAAGGAATGCATCGAGCTCTACCTGCTCCTTGGGTGACAGCGGGTAGACTTTGCAGTTGGTGGGATTTGACCCAGGCTCCAACTCGATGGCATGGTCCCACAGCTTCCGTGGAGGCAGGGCATCAAACGACTCCTTGGCAAAGACGTCTTCGAACTCCCGCAGGTACTCCGGAATTTCCGCCTCCACTCTATCATGCTTCTTGGAGGCTTCAGCAAGGCGTTGCAAAATATTTCCGGTGGCGCGGATGTGTTCCGCTTCTGGCGGAAGGTTCACATACAGCAAGTGCTCCCTTCTGCCAGAGTGTGTTCCGGGCCGAGTCGGATGATGTCGGAATCGGAATCGGAATCGGAAGTGGGACCCGGTTCAAATTCCGCTTCCGAGTCTTCTTCTGCAAGCAGTGGATGGGGGCCAGAACGACATGTCTGTATGAGCCGTTCGGTTTTCCGCTGCTCCTGGTGCTCCTTCCGCACTTCCGACCGGCACATGTGACACTTGGCTGGACATCGACTCATCAGTACCTTCTGAGTCTGCCAATTGATCTCCGGGTTGTGCTCCTGAAGCCAGGTAAACCCGAGGATGATGTCTTGCTTCCCCAGGCTGGTGACTGCAAAGGAAGTGCGTTCGGTGTGTCCGTCGTAGCGGAGAATTGTGTCTACTATCTCTGTGATAGACCCTGACTCATTGGGGCTTCCATCCACATTGAACACCGGGATTGCACGTTGCAACTTCCGCGTAGTCAGTCGGTTCCGTTCCACATAGTCCCGGTCCATAAACTGACCAGTGGCCCCGCAATCAACAAGGGCGGGTCCGGATTTGACTTCTGCCGTATCTGTCGTCTGTATCTCCACCTTAATGACTAGTGACTTGGGGCCAGGGGTGGCAGCAACAACATAGCGCTTCGGGAGGCGTCTCTCCCAAGGGCGGATGCGGGATGGATGGGGTGTTGGATTTGGTTTTTGTGTGACTTTATCCGGTGGGTCTGTACGAAGTGAGGGGAGTGGGGGCTTTTCATTCTCTACTTCAAGACAGGCAAACCGGTTATGTACAGGCAGCAGGGGCACACGTCTCACCCGCTGCACATCACAAAATCCGACACATCTTCCACTTCCGATGCACCATGTTCCGCATTTTCGGAAATTCCTTCCGCAGTGGGCACTCCGCTTATGTCTGCGAGTGCGAGGAACTCTGGAAGGAGCTCAAGCTTCTCCTCTGTGGTCATAAGCCGGATGTCAAAGGCTTGGGGGCACTCGCGGGCATAGTGGCCTGGTTGTCGGCATCGGAAGCAGGTGATGGCTCCGTGGCCTTTTCCACGCATGCGGTCAACATCCATCGGGGCAGGGCCACTCTTCAAGGGAGGGGGGCTAGGGTTCCTAATAGGAGCAGGCGGAGCAACCATCGGAAATACTTTCCGTGTGGGAACGAATGCACGGGTGGAGCAGGACGAGCGGAACTGCGTGTCATGTTCCGGTTTGTCTCCACAAAGGCCTTGTTTGCTTCCCTGTTTCGGGACACCCTTCGCGCAGCTTGGTACCACCCTTCCGGGTCATCGAAATCCGGAGCTCCATCCCCAAGCAGCGCAACTTGGTTCTGGAGTGTCGGATCAAGCCCTCGTCGGAATTTGATGATGATCATCTTGTCGTCGTCATACTCCGCAAGGTCGATGAGCTCCTGGAAGCGGTCAATGTAGTCATCGACCGCATCCTTGGCCTGGTACCAGCTGGTCCCCTCGAGCTTCGTAAGGGCTGTGAGCTGCTCATCTTTCGGGCAGAACTGATCGGAAAATGTTTTCTCGAAGGCGGCCCAGTCCCGGAAGTAGTTCCCCTTGCCCTTTGCTTCATGTCGGATCACCTTGTTTACAAAACGGGCTGCGCGATCCGACTTGAAAAAGGACAATTCCCAGTGAATCTGAGCCTGGTCATTCGGAAAGAGGTCTCCAACAATTGCGAAGTAGATGCTGCATGTGTTGAAGAATGCGCATCCCTTCTCCCGATCTCCGTCAAAGTCCGCCGGAGTTGCGGGTTTGACCTTTGCCAACTTTGCGGACATCCCCTCTTCTGCCAGTTCCGCTTTTCCGAAATCCGGCTCATCCAGCATTGCATTTCCACCACCTTGTGGAATATCTAACTTAGCCAAAATCATTTGTAAGGCTGTTTCAATCGCGTCGGTCTTCATCCGGTTCTGCGTCAATTCCTCCTCCATATTCCGAAGGCGATCATCCGGGTCCATGTCAGAAAGGGAAATATGGGACGGGATTTCTGGGGTTGGGAGCTCGACGTAAGAAGAGGGGCTGTCGTATACCGTGTGCGCGGAAGAGGTTGCGATCTCCGAGTCGCTGTCTCCGATTCCGAACGCACCTATGGCGAATGCAGCGCGCAGTACAACCGCCGGTCCTCTAGGGGAGAGACTTTTCTGCTGTAAGGGAAACCCTGGCTGGTTGTGGAGATCACACTACCACACAACTGACAAGGGGAAATCCAAAGTCTGTATAAATGAACAGAGTATACAAGTGAGGGGATTCTCACCTGACAAGGGGAAATCCAAAGAGAAAAGTCTAAGGACCCCAATGTCAGCGAGCCCGTATTATACTACGCTGCGCAGCCAGGGACAACACTTGGCACCCGCCATCAACCCTGCATCCCCCTGACCCTTGATCGACCCTTGATGCCACCTATTATGCGAGTCGCTTGATTTCCGACACTGTTCCGAGAGCGGAAGTCGGAAATTGGAGTGGAACTGGAAAAGTGAACAGAACCGGTGGAAGTTCACCCAGAAGCGGAATCATTTCCGAAAGCGGAGGCGGAGATGGAATCGGAGTCGGAAATGGAGTCGGAACTGGAACTGGAAATGGGAAACAGGGTGTCCCCTGACACAAAGGCTGTCTAGCAAAAGTCTTCAAATTGAAGGATTTGGGAGAAACAAAATCATTGCTAGGTGTGGAAGTACAGTATGATCGCCTGCAGAAGACGCTAAAACTCTCACAAAAACAATACATCGAGGAACTACTTGATCGATTCCACATGTCCGACTGCCGACCCATATTCATGCCTATGAGCCCTGGATTAAACCTAAGCTCAGCAATGGGACCATCTACACCGGAGGAGATAGCAGAAATGAAAAACCTGCCTTACTTGAATGCGGTTGGAGCATTGAACTATCTTGCCATCGCCACTCGCCCTGACATTGCCTATGCCGTTGGATGCCTCGCTCGATTCAACTCAAATCCGGGCCCAGCGCACTGGGCAGCCGTAAAACACCTCCTGCGTTATTTGAAGGGGACGATTGATTAGCACTCACATTCGCACCAAATAACGCAGGTGAAACCTTTCGAACGTGGACGGACCCTGATCACGGAGGAAATCCAGACAACGGTCGCTCGACGTCTGGTTTCCTCATCAAGATCGGGACCGGAACGGTTAGCTGGGCCAGCAAGTTACAAAACATAGTTACCTTATTGACGACAGAAGCCGAGTTTGTGGCAGCAACTCTCGCTGGTACTGAGATCATCTGGCTGCGAAGCCTATTCGACGAACTCAGTTCAAAGGTTGAGGAGCCATCTCATCTCTACATCGATAATCAATCCGCACTCACCGTCGCCAAAAATCCAGAACATCACGGGCAAATGAAGCATCTGGACCTCCGATACTTCTGGTTGTGGGAAAAGGTTGCCCAGAGAGCCATCCAAGTCGGATACGTGCCCACGAAGGATATGCCAGCCGATTTATTAACGAAGGCGTTACCTCGCGAATCGGTAGAATGGCACCGTCGCGCTATGGGACTCTTCTGATTGCAGACTGACTGCATCAGGGGGGTGTGTTGCGTCATGTGATACAGCCAGAGTATTAGTCAGTCGCTGGTGCTATACAGTAGTACGCAGCTGAGTTCAAAGGAAGAATCATACTTATCTTCCTCCAAACTCAGATACCACTGCGCTAACACCTGGAGTCTAAGCTAGGTCCCCACCAACAGGCTGTGGCCCAAGCTGAGCTGGAGCCAAGCCAGGCCTGCTGTTGAGGGCATGGCTCAGGATTTGGCAAGCCTGAGCCCAAGCAAGCCAGACTCAAGCCTAGGCTTTGGGCCAAGCTGGGGCCTGCCCATCACTAACCACAATGACCTGAAAAACCGCAATGAACCAAAAGGAACAAAACTTGTTGCAACACTAAAGAAAGTATATGAGGTAAGTACACCTTCAAACCTCTTTCGAGATCCAATGGCAAGCGCTGACCAGGGTTTGACCACAGGCTCTGTGAGAAAGGCATACAAGATCAGGAATGTGAATCAAAAAGAGCTTGAAGGTTTCATCTGTATGAATTATGATACTTCATTACCATGAGAGAATAAATACTAGATTGCCACACTCCATCAAAATACAGTGTATCATCAGGAGAATGATGCATCAGCTACAGACTGCATGTATATATTTTCAAGCCACCACAGCATCAAGCAATGGGAACAAAGTCAGGAGAGCCAGGTCGTGGGGGATCAGGACCTACCACAAGTCCAGCATCCTTTGCATCTAGCCATGCAGTCACTTCATCCTTGAGCTTCCAGCGCACCGGCTGGGTGAGCTTGACACCCTCCGGCCCTACCCATTGCTCGTCTGTAGGCTCACACCAGCGCCTTCCCAGGGACTTAGCCCAGTTATTCCAATGTACCGCACCCTTTGCAGTTGGGAAGATTAGCGCCCGTTCTGGATCGACATCACGAATGTCGCGGTCTGAGAGGTAGCGCCGCACTACCCAGTTGTCACCATTTACATGCACGCATTCCTCCCACTCGGGGGTCGGCATCTCCCTGCGCAGGCTGGAGTGTCCAAAGTCAAGAATAACCGCCCTGGTGAGTGGTGTTGGTCCTTCGGGGGAGAAGACAATGTGGTCGGGGCGGATATCGCCGTGAATGACGCCGTGGACACCGAAGGCATGGGCGGTCGTGATGAGCGAGCGTGCTAGCAGACGTGAAACGCGTGTTGAATCCACGCTGGCAAGGCTTTCGCCCGAGATGTACTCTAGCAGAAGAACATGAGGTGACACAGGGCGTTTGATGCTGAGGTGAAGCACCCCAAATCCATAACATCGTGCAATCCCTTCACCCTGCAACTTCTCCAATCGCGTATACGCCTCCACCTCGGACTGGAACGAAGTATGCATAGCCCGATAGAAATATTCTTCCCAAAGCACTTTGTCAAATTCATAGTAGTCGTCTTCATGGTAGTCGTCTTCACGCTCGCCACGGGTCACGGCGGCGCGACGCTCGGCAGCCGCAGACTCATTTTCGAGGGACCACGGACGATCTGGTATGCACGAGCTTTCGAATGGTTTTTTACGCTCATCATCGAAGAAACGCGGGTCGTATATCTTTAGGATCATGGACGGTGGTGTTTCCTGGGGGGCACCATGGACGTGTACAAGTAGGACCTGGCTTTTTGTAAAAGGGGTGAAGGCCTTGATCACCGTAGCAGTGCACTTGGAGGGCTCATCATTCCCCTTCCATGTTATGGAGAGAGATAAGATGTAGCCCGTTTCGTGAGAGTGGTCGGAGAGTTGGGCCATGATCCTGCGAAAATAGTATGATATAGTACATCCATCGTAGTGGCCGTCTCTCCGGATACGTTTTATTATTAAGCAAAGATTTACCGTCTCTTTACCCAAACGAGCTTTGACCCTCTGTGCGACCGTTGTCTGTCCCTGATCTCGGACCCCTTTTCCCTTTCCAGGTAATCGGCCCTTTCCGCTTTCCTGGTAAACGGCCCCGTTCCCTTTCCTGTGTCCGTTCTCTGTCCCAGACCTCCCATCCCTTTCCCCTTTCCGGGTAAGCATCCTGTCCCCCCTTTTTTTATTGCCGCCGCCTTCACTGGCTGGTCGGAGTGAAAGTGCGAGGAATACCCAGCTGCGGGGAAAATGGCCATGGCCATTGTAGGTCCTTATGGCCTCTATTAGCTAATGCTCCCAAACGTAGCATCCATCCTAGACGTCTCTACACACTTCTATGACTCGTGTCTGTTGAAAAACCGGTCATACTTGACCGATCACCGAGATCACCGACCCTTTGTCCACTTAGCGCGTTGTCCCTTGCCGCAGCCCCTTTTGTATCTTCACCCCATTGTTCTACCCTATTGTTCTATTCCTCTTTTAGAGTACAAAAGGTCACTCTAGCTAGTATAAGTAGAGCCCCGATTGTGCAACGACCTCTCAGCTTCTCCTGACGTCATCTTAGGTATTTAGTCCTTTCTACTAATAGTATTGTCAGGATTGGTTTTCAGGCGTTAATATTGTGTATTAGTGAACACAGCGAATGCCCGAATAACTTGTGCGAATAAGTATGCCGTTCGGCGAATAGGTGAACCAATGAATGTTCACAAGGTAAGAGGGTTTGCCTAAACGGGGCTCACCCTATCTACAGTCGTAGCGAAATAGCCGTGACTCTTGATGATGTAACGTGCAAGGTCTCACGGAAGGGCTGTCTAAGTCTCGACAATCCCTTCGCCAACAGCACAGAAAATGGTTCGAAGGCTGAGGTAACAAAGATGAAGTATGAGAACTCACCAGTGATGCCTAAGTCCTCTGCTAGTCGAAGATGGAAATCTCCAAGAGAAGGCTTAAGACGATGACCACGGCGAGGTCAAAGCTGCACAAGATGAATGACGTATGATAATTGAACTGGGGAATATACATGCGAATGTAAACTACTTATATTGAATGCTCGTAAGGTATCAGCGAATAGGAAAGAGGCCGTCACAAGTCAGGGTTGGATAGGGGTGCGCAGTCATGATACAACATAGATGAAATAAACATACAATAGAATGTGAGAAGAGGAGAACATGAAACGATGGAGAGTAAAGGTGGCGAAGGCACTTATGGACAAAACCATGTCTTGGGACCCGCATACATGCTACCCTGCACAGACTCTTGGTCTACTGGGTTGATTCCGCACAACCTATGGAAGGGATGTCCTGCGAACATACTTTGACCATACGAACGCCCAATGGCATTGGATTTAAGAAGACGATGGGGTTAATGATGAACCATCATGCCGGGTGAATGGTATCGATCGTATTTGATGGTGTGCCTGCTGGCGAATGATGCGAGCAGCGAATAGCCATTCGGCGAAATGCAAGGAAGGGCGAACAGAAGTGACATAGGGAGGAGAGGTCGAGGTGGAGGGCGAAGCCGAGCGAACACTGAGGGGGGTAGCGAAAGGGAAAATGGGGATACCAAGGTGCAGGAAATACACAGGTCATGACAACCCAACTATCAGAACACCATCGGAAGAGGGTCGAGCAGAGGAGGTGGTAGGCCCGGTGATGACTGCTGAGTCAGTCCCAAGACGTCGATCGTGCGTTTGACGGCGTGGCTATCGTAGTTGGTGCGAACAGCGAGAATTGGTTGCCGAACATGACAATGGTGATTGGAATGATCACGAAGGTGGGTGAGAAAATAGGAAAACTGAGCTTCTGAGTATGGGAAATAAACACGTCATGACAAGTATCAGCTTCTCCTGATGTTGTCTTAGCCTTAGAGTCTCTGTCTCAGACCTCTGCGCCTACAGGTTATGGGCCCCGCGCTCTAGATCGCCCTAACCGATATTACGCACTCTGGCTACCTCGACTACGCACACAATCTTGCTTATTGTCTGATCCCTATCCATGACCGACCTCGCCATCTCACGACCTTCCATAACGGTCGAAAAATTCGACGGTACAAACTGGAGCACCTGGTCCTTCGGTATCCGTGCCAGTCTACTATTTACCAATGCACTCGGTATTGCTGACGGCACCGAGACCATCCCAATGAAGTCATCACCGCCGACCGATGAAGAGCTTGCAAAACTCGAGGATTTTCACAAGCGCTCTCGTCAGGGCCTATCTATAGTTCTGTTGACGTGCCACCCCTCGGTTTACCAATCTCTCGACCTTGCAAAATCCCTACGCGAAAACTGGGTTTCGCTCTCTCACAGATATGGCACCACCACCGGTCTCAACACTTGGGTCGATTTCAACAAATATATTTCGACCAAGTTCACTACCGACACTCCTCTTACCAAACAGATCGACGGCATGTCAGAACTCCGCACTCGCATCGTCGCATCTGGACTTGCCATCAGCGACTCTTTCCACGCCCTCTTCGTCATCCAAGCCCTTCCCACCTCATATGAAGTTGTCCTGCAAACTATTCTCGCCACTGTCACCGACTTGAAGAACATCTCATGGTCTGATGTACGCACTCGGATCCTATCCGAAGAGCTTCGTCAGGGCTCACAGGTCGAAGTCAGCGCAATCGCTGTAGGTGGCAAAAAGAAAAAGGATGCTTGCAATTACTGCAAGGGAGCTGGACATTGGGAAAAGGATTGCCGACGCAAGGCTCGCGGCCTCTCACGAGAGGAGGCCCAGTCTGAGGCACGAAAAGGAAAAGGAAAGAAAAAGGAGAAAAATGATAAGGGGACGGCGCCCTCTGTGAGCGCCGTTATATCAGACGACCCTGGCTCAGTTGCTCAGGCAGCACCTGTATCTATCACCGTGAACCCAAACGATGCTGTTTGCTTCTATATTGCGTGTGAACACGAGTGGATGTTGGACTCAGGTTGCACTGACCACATCACCAATGACATTTCGGATTTCTCGGAATACCACTCACTACCCACACCCAAACGCGCATACCTCGCCGATAAGATCACCTTCGTCTCTTTCATCGGCATAGGCACGGTCACTGGATCATTGAGAGTCAACGGCCAAGAACGAAAAATTACGCTCCATGATGCGCTGCATGCACCTAAGATTGGAGGAAGGTTTTTCAGTGTGCAAAAAATCAGTTTAAAAGGTTTTACAACGGCCTTTTCGGGCTCTAAAGCTACGATATCTAAGGACGGGACAGTCATTGCAGAAGGACAGGCAAACAGACAGCACTACTGGCTCTCCTTGTGTACCAATGCCCCATCCGTGTCACATATCCGTGCCACGCCACTCGACATTCTCCACGCTCGACTCAGACATCTATCTTGGTCATCTTTGCAGCACATCGATGACAAGATCGAGTCAAGTACAAGGCGTGCACTAGCTACATGTGAAGGCTGTCTACTAGGAAAGTCTACCCGTCGAAAATTCGTTCCCTCCACTCATCGCTGCACTGAACCTTTTGCGCTCATCCACATGGACCTAGCAGGCCCCATGAATACCTGCTCGATCCAAGGTCACTATTACCACTTTATATTAGTTGATGACTATACACGCCACAAATGGATTTACTTCTTAACGGCAAAGAGTGATACCTTTGCACAGTTCAAGAATTTCCATGCGTTAGTTGGAAACCATTATAACGGATCGCTCAGAGCTATACGCACTGATCGTGGGGGGGAGTTCCTATCACAGGAATTTACTCAGTACCTGGAAAAACAAGGTATACATCATAGTCTCACTGCGCTGAACACACCTCAGCAGAACGGAGTTGCCGAATGGGCAAACCGAACAATAGCTGAGGCGGCCCGAGCAATGATGTACAGTGCAGGCATATCACAAGGGTTCTGGGAATTCGCAGTGGGTGCTGCGGTACATGTTCGAAACCGAGCCCCATCTCGCGTTACCTCAAATATCTCCCCATATGAATTTTTGACAGGACGCAAACCCGACCTCTCCTATCTCCGTGTCTTTGGATGTCTCGTGTATGCCCACATAACGACAAATCGAACAAAATACGATCCTACCTCACAGAAGCTCGTGTTCGTAGGGTATGACAATTCCACTAAGGGGTATAAGTTGTGGAATCCATCGTCCAAACGGACTGTCATATCTACTGACGTCGTTTTCGAGGAAACAGTTTTTCCTCTCAAATCTACCCCAAAGCTCCCACTCAGCCCTCCTACGCCCGCTCCACCTCTTCCTTCACAACCATTGTCACCATCCGTGCAAATCGATCTAGCTCTACCAGAGAGCGACGACGAAGACGAGCACCCTTTACCACCAGCGCCACCTGGTACAGCTGACCAGCCTCCCACGGCCCCGTCAGCGTCGCCACCACCCAGCATTCCCGATGCAGCGAGTGCTCCACCGAAAATTGACCCAGGTACAGCTCCTGATCAAATTCCCGCACCACCTGGACCTCCTGAACCCCTCATCCGCCGATCTCAACGCATACAACAGCGTGTCGTAGCCCCACAACCGACAATGTCAGTCCAGATGCGTACCACAGCCATAGAGCTGGCCCATCTATCTTGCGTGATTCATCATCAGCATCCGCAACGTGGGACGACTCGATCATAGCGTACCTGGCTTCTGCGCAAACGACTCCTACCGGTGACCCAAACACGTTTGAGTACGTGATGTCATGCCCAGATGCGGACAAATGGCATCCTGCCATGAAAGAGGAGATCAGATGCCTTCTAGAGAACCGCACCTGGGAATTGTGCGACCTCCCACAAGGTCGCAAGGCAATTAAGTGTAAGTGGGTATACTTGACAAAGCGTGGTACTGCTGGCCATGTCACCTGTTACCACGCACATCTCGTCGCCAAAGGTTTTTCACAGACCGCTGGCATCGATTTTGAAGAAACCTTCGCACCCATCGCAAGACTTGACTCCTTGAGGTTGCTGCTCGCGCTCGCAGCCCGGCTAGATTGGGACATCCACCACATTGATATCAAATCAGCATATCTCAATGGAGACTTGGACGAGGAAATTTATATGGATCAACCGAAGGGTTTCACAATCCAAGGCAAGGAAGACAAGGTGTGTCGCCTGAAAAAGGCCATCTACGGCTTAAAGCAGGCAGGTCGGCAATGGCACATCCACCTGAATGACACACTGGAGGGACTCGGTTTTCAGAAACTCATTTCTGGCGATACTTCGATATTTATCAAACATCATGACGGGGGGGACCCGCTTATAGCGCTGGTCTATGTTGACGACATCGCTCTTTTCAGTATTCTACCAACAATCCAGGACTTCAAACGTGCAATTGCCACGTGCTACAAGGTAACTGATCTAGGGGATATCAGTCAGTTCCTCGGTCTACATGTGACTCGAAACCGTCCGAAGAGATCACTTACCATCAACCAATCACACTATATCGAACGCATGCTGACGCGTTTCGACATGTCTGGCTGCAAACCCAATTACACCCCACTCACTACAGGGACGCAGCTGGTCGCAAACATCGAGAGGGACTCAGATGCGTCCTTCACCTCCAAGTACCAACAGATCGTCGGGTCGCTCATGTACGCCATGCTAGGCTCTCGACCTGACATCTGTTTCGCTGTCAATGTAAAGAAGTGGATTCAGAGAGGGGGGGGGGGGGGTCCACAAGACCCCACTGTATAGTAGTGCGTGGGAACCGCCGGCGGTTCCCCAGCTTGATCGCATCTTACTCTTACCTGTCACTACGTAGCATTCAGAATACCACTCATTGGTCAAGTTCTGTAGTGCCCTTGTGATACAAGGTCTTAAGATCGACATCCTTTACAGTCAACTGCCTCTCTCAATTCAGTTCTAAGCCTGCCCAAGAGCATCTCTTTGCTGCACAGCACGTACTCCGTTACCTATCCGCTACACAAAATGTCATGCTGACATATGGATTGAATGATTCTACCGAATTGGTCAGGTACAGCGACTCTGACTGGGCCTCAGATACCGACAACCGCCACTCAACCACTGGCTACACCTTCATCCTCGCTGGGGGCGCCGTTGCGTGGGCCACGCAGAAGCAATGCACACCAGCACTCTCATCCACTGAAGCCGAGTACATGGCTCTTTGTGAATGTGCTAAACATGTGCAGTGGACACTTTCCCTCTTAAAACAACTCAACTTCACCGTTGACCCACTGGAAATTTTTTGCGATTCCTCTGGAGCAAAAGAAATTGCAGCTAACAGTGTCTTTCACAAGCCGACCAAGCACATAGATATTCGTTATCACTATATTCGGGAATTGATCAACAGCCACACAATCGATATCCTACCCATTTCATCAAAGGAAAATATCGCTGATCTTCTGACAAAATCTTTGCCTCAGACCCAACACCAGTACCTCGTGAAGAATTTTGGTCTTGTTGATAGCTCAAGTACGGGGGAGTGTTGAAAAACCGGTCATACTTGACCGATCACCGAGATCACCGACCCTTTGTCCACTTAGCGCGTTGTCCCTTGCTGCAGCCCCTTTTGTATCTTCACCCCATTGTTCTACCCTATTGTTCTATTCCTCTTTTAGAGTACAAAAGGTCACTCTAGCTAGTATAAGTAGAGCCCCGATTGTACGACGACTCTCAGCTTCTCCTGACGTCGTCTTAGGTATTTAGTCCTTTCTACTAATAGTATCAGCTTCTCCTGACATTGTCTTAGCCTTAGAGTCTCTGTCTCAGACCTCTGCGCCTACAGTGTCTGTTGGAGTATTGCGAGCGCTAGAAGCTACTAGAAGATTAGTAAGCTTGGTCACGTGCACAGGATACTTAAGTCGAGTCACTGTAGTTAGATTCCTTACGCGTTTGACAGAGCTCAGACAAACGCGATTATTGTTAACTCTTGAGGTCCGCACCGAAAACTTAACACAAACGCATCACAGGTGGCTCCCGTTAACCACAGCTAAACTGCGGACAAGAGAGACCTCCAATCGAGGCGACTCGACATACAAAGACCCGCGGGCAGTTCTGGGCATCGAACAAAAGTCCTCACCTTTTCGAGGCACCACCAATCACAACTATCGCCAGTACTGCAATCAACGACAGCTGCAATAGAGACGGGTACGGAGGTATGGCGCGCAGGAAACCCCAGCGGATGACTGAGGTAGCAGCCAACCGCAGTCTCGTTGTGAGCCAGAGGGACAGAAGAGTTCTAACTGGAGGGAACACTGAGCCGGGTGATTAGCAGGATGGGTGAGGGAATGTTGGTGATGGGGTGATGAATTGGACGAAGAAGAAAACCAAATACTACTTCGAGGCATATCACAGGATAACTACGACCGCTGACCGACTTTCTCAGGAGCGCACAAACTCACACAACTATTTGGATTGTTTGCACCTCAATGCTATGGAATGGATTCAGATGGAACTCGTGGATTCATAGAGCTTGAGGGGGTGCATTGTATATTGCGAGCTTCTAGGCTCGAGGGGGTGTGTTGGAGTATTGCGAGCGCTAGAAGCTACTATAAGATTAGTAAGCTTGGTCACAGGATACTTAAGTCGAGTCACTGTAGTTAGATTCCTTACATGTTTGACAGAGCTCAGACAAACACGATTATTGTTAACTCTCGAGGTCCACACCGAAAATGTAACAGTGTCGTGTATTCTCAGAGCTGCTAGACCTGATCCCAGAACCGAATCATCTTGTCGTACAAACCGCTGATAAGCCGCTTGCCTACATCGTGGCCCACTATCAGCAACGCAGCACATCTAGTCGATCCCAACGCACCTTTGAGCAGCAGCATCATGCAGAAATTTGTGTGCCTGTTCAGGAAGCGGACGCTCTGCGGCAGCGCATCGCTGGAGTTCCGCTCGCAGTGGAACAGGCTTTTGTAGAGCATCTTCCATTCATTGGGCTGGCTGGGCGAGCGAGCGCGAGGCAGTGTGCGCGCCAGAACGCGGGGGCGTGCACCAGCTTCTGCCACTTGTGTGAGACGATCTCGGCAGGAGCAGGTTGTGCACGGGCAGGTGCTGGAGACAGCGGAAGCTCACCTCTGGTGGGACCGTGCCAACACACTCTTTGCGTATCTTTCGAGCTGAAGGATCCGCCCGGATATGTAGCCAGGAAGACGCTCGGAGTGTAATTAAGAAGTATAATTAAGTTTTGACTATTCCCTCACTACGGGGGAGAAGAAATGCCTCCAGGTCAAGAAACCCATCAGCTGTGTCGACTTTTTGAGTGAGGAAGGTGGGTGCCTTCCTTCTCAGTCGTAGTCCTGTACTTCTCTTATGTTGCAGAGGTATTCGTCATCGGTTTTCACGACGTTGGGTACGCACACTCAGCTTACACGCAATCATTGATTCACACGCTTGCTCTCCTCCGTCACATTCAATCCACTGCAAGTTCCTCTGAACCTACGTACAGAAGGCGTACAGTTCCTGTGCCCCGTACGGCGCATGCGGCGGATGGTGCTCGTGAACCATATGTGGCTGAGGGCGTACGGTTCCTGTGCACCATACGGCACATACCACGGACAGTGCTTGTGAACCGGACGTGGACCCGGCATACAGTTCCTCTGCACCGTACGTCCATACGGCGGACGGTGCGCGTGAACCGTACGTGGAGCCGGCGTACGGTTCCTCTGCACCGTTATTACATAATCCCAGTGGGCCCCTTAGGGACCCACTGTATAGTTTATGCGTGGGAACCGGCCAGCGGTTCCCATTGCATCTTACTCTTACCTGTCACTACGTAGCATTCAGAATACCACACACTGGTTAAGTTCTGTAGTGCCCTTGTGATACAAGGTCTTAAGATCGACACATTTACACCTTTTTGAACTATCCTGTGGTTGATCGCCATGCGGCCAACCAATTGTGGATTCGAAGCGATCTTGAAAAAGATTACTACGTCGATGACTAAGCATCATTGAGACCCTCCAGTAGACCTTCTACTGTCGGCTGCAAGCGTGATGATTCCACGCAGTCGAAGACGGACACGAGCGACAAGCTCGTGGTCCATGCCACAGGCACAGCCCAGCGACACGACGGCTGATGCTACCCTGGACCAAGAATCCAGGATGCTGGAAGACGGAGAGATCGTAGATCTCACCGCCATTGTCCCCCCAGTGGAGGACGAGGAAAATCCTGACCATGTCTCGTCGAGCGTGGTCGAGGAAGAGACGACGCCGGGCAACAAGCCGGCGCCGTCCCCCCAATCCCCTCTGCCCAGAGACAAAGGAAAGGGCAGAGAAATCTCACCGTTGTCAGACGGCAGAGCATCAACGTCGAGGCAGGCACAAAACCACAACTCGAACTGCCACTCATGAAGTAGAGCGACGATGATCGTCCCCGAAGGGGGACGACGACAAAAAAGGCAAGCCCCAGACGATGCTCAGGGCTCGTAATACTCGAGCTCCAGTCGCAAGAGCTCGAGAGCTCACGCCATCGACCACGAGATGGCAGAGGCACTGAACAAGCATGTGCAGGCTGCGCTGCACCGGAGCGCGCTCACGCGCCACAAGCATGATCAGCTAGCATCGCAGCTTGACAACGCAGCCTCTGCCTTAATGGCAATAGGCAAGGAACTCCACCAGGCAGAGGAGATCAGGCTGCAGGATGCAGCCACGCTGGAGGACGTCCAGAAGGCCCTCTGCCCACGTGGGGAACACGACACAACACGTCCGAGCTCGCGACAGTCCACAGCTAAGGAACGCGGTCACGACGCGGAAGACCCATGGCAAAAGGAGCGGGACAAGCAGCAAATGCCGCCGCCAGCCATCCCGGTCGAACAGGACATGAGGTTCGGGAATGAACGTCAGGAGCAGCCAGCTGCCCCAACGGACAGCCCCAAGACGATCCAACAGATCGTCAGGGAACAGGTCGCATCAGAGCCTGACTCTGAAACGATGACCGAGAGCTTAGAGCTTGAAGTTGCGCACTGGCAGGGTACGGAGGCCGCAGCCACATGCCGCCATACGCGGGCCCTGGAGCTACTAGCGAAGAATGCTGAGGAAGTGGTGGCCCAGAGCCACACCGCTCAGCTGCCCGATGAGCAGCTCACGCGAGCCGTGCAGGACGCATGGCAGGCGCCCGCAGCCTACAACAGCAGGCTGCGGATCCGCAATGCAGGACTGACCGGGGACATCAGGCACAGAATGCCCCCGGACTTGAGAGCACAAAATGCTCCCGATCCTGAGCCCAATCTGGGCCCGGGGCCTGTCAGGGCATACAACAGCCTGCCCTGCGTGGCGTCACAGCCGCGTGAACGATCCATGGCCCCAACGGAAGGCCAGGGAATCCTGGATCAGGCTGATGTTGTACCGCTGGAGCCATACGATGGGATCACTAGGATGATCCACGTGGCGTTAGCAGACGCCGCGGACACAGACCCAGAGAAGTCTGTGCTAGCAAAAGCCGGTGTGAAGCTGGCTCACCCCGAGCCATACGCCGGGGGATCTGACCTCGAAGAGTTTGAGATCTTTGTAGCAGCCATCTTACGATGGCTGAAAATGAACTGCCTCCTAGGGCCAACCAGCATAGACATGCAGGTGGGCTATGTGGGCACTCACCTCACCGGTGAAGCCAAGGAATGGTTCCTTTGAAATGTAGAACACTTCGATCGCCAGGTCCGCAGCTGGACGCTGGAAACTGTGATGCAAGGCCTTCAAAAAAGGTTCCTGCACACACTGACGTACCATCACGCATCGAATAAATTCGACGCAGTCATGCAGGGCATGAAAACCGTTCAGGAGATGGTGAACGAGCTCACGAAATACGCGGCACGTATGATACAGCCGCCAGACGATTACATGTTCTGGAGATGGTTCGTGTTGGCGCTGCGCGAAACGCTGCACAATGAGGTCCTCAAAAAGGGCTACAACGCCGAGAGCAGCTCTTCGAGATGGCCCAAATGATCGAGGAGGCATCCCGATACAATATGGGGATGCGCCGTGCAGAGAGTGCAGTGGCAATGGCAAGCGCTGCCCGGCTCACAGGGAGCAAGCCGTTGACACAAATGGGCCTGACCAGGCCCAACCTGTTCTCGAGAAGTGGAGCAGCACAGCGGCCGCCGCCCCCATGCCCAGCACAAGCTGGACGCCCGCCTGAGACTAAACAGCCTCAAGCGTCTTGGATCGTCCCAGCGACCTGCCCCACCCACGAAAGCGTTGGGCCGACCTAATGATCGGCCCAGCGGCAACCAAAGCAGTGTAAGGGCAACCCTGGCTGGTTGTGGAGATCACACTACCACACAACTGACAAGGGGAAATCCAAAGAGAAAAGTCTAAGGACCCCCAATGTCAGCGAGCCCGTATTATACTACGCTGCACAGCAAGGGACAACACTTGGCACCTGCCATCAACCCTGCATCCCCCTGACCTCCCTGACCCTTGATCGACCCTTGAGGTCACATACTACATGAGTTGCTTGACTTCTGACACTGCTCCGAGAGTGGAAGTTGGGAAGTGGAGTGGAACTGGCAAAGTGAACAGAACTGGTGGAAGTTCTCCCAGAAGCGGAATCATTTCCGGAAGCGGAGGCGGAGATGGAATCGGAACTGGAAGCGGAGTCGGAAATGGAGTCGGAACTGGGTGTGGTGTCGGAACTGGAAATGGAAAACAGGGTGTCCCCTGACAAGCAGCACCACGTGCTTCGAATGCGGCCAACCTGGCCACAAGAGAGCAGAATGCCCCCAGCTTAAGTCCGGTATCAGGACAGTGGCCGCGAGGCACGAAGAAGAGACCGAGGACCCGGACATGGATCTCGGTCAAGATTCTCTCCATCAAATTGATGAAGAGGGGGAGGGTGATCCCCAACCCAATGAATCTCCGGATAACGGAGACATACCCGCTGAAGAGTGGGATCCCGAGCCGTCCCAATATTACGAATGGGACGAAGAGGCGGAAGACACCACCTACAGGTCCAGCGCAATCATATTCATGCTGGAAGATGACACCGCCACGAAAGTCATGGCGGCACACACGTCGGTCACGACAGACAAGGCGGCCGAGCCGGTGTATCACCACCGAAGCAAGCATAGGACGCGGCTGTCAGGGGACACCCTGTTTTCCATTTCCAGTTCCGACACCACACCCAGTTCCGACTCCATTTCCGACTCCGCTGCCAGTTCCGATTCCATCTCCGCCTCCGCTTCCGGAAATGATTCCGCTTCTGGGAGAACTTCCACCAGTTCTGTTCGCTTTGCCAGTTCCACTCCACTTCCCAACTTCCACTCTCGGAGCAGTGTCAGAAGTCAAGCAACTCATGTAGTATGTGACCTCAAGGGTAGATCAAGGGGCAGGGAGGTCAGGGGGATGCAAGGTTGATGGCAGGTGCCAAGTGTTGTCCCTTGCTGCGCAGCGTAGTATAATACGGGCTCGCTGACATTGGGGGTCCTTAGACTTTTCTCTTTGGATTTCCCCTTGTCAGGTGAGAATCCCCTCTCTTGTATACTCTGTTCATTTATACATACTTTGGATTTCCCCTTGTCAGTTGTGTGGTAGTGTGATCTCCACAACCAGCCAGGGTTGCCCTTACAGCAGAAAAGTCTCTCCCCTAGAGGACCGGCGGTCGTACTGCGCGTTGCATTCGCCATAGGTGCGTTCGGAATCGGAGATAGCGACTCGGAGATCGCAACCTCTTCCACGCACACGGTATATGACATCCCCTCTTCTTACGTCAAGCTCCCAACCCCAGAAATCCCGTCCCATATTTCCCCTTCTGACATGGATCCGGATGATCGTCTTTGGAATATGGAGGAGGAATTGATGCGGAACCGGATGAAGACCGACGCGATTGAAACAGCCTTACAAACGATTTTGGCTAAGTTAGATATTCCACAAGGTGGTGGAAATGCAATGCTGGATGAGCCGGATTTCGGAAAAGCAGAACTGGCGGAAGAGGGGATGTCCGCAAAGTTGGCAAAGGTCAAACCCGCAACTCCAGCGTACTTTGACGGAGATCGGGAGAAGAGACGCGCATTCTTCAACACATGCAGCATCTACTTCACAATTGTTGGAGACCTCTTTCCGAATGACCAGGCTCGGATTCACTGGGCATTGTCCTTTTTCAAGTCGGATCGCGCAGCCCGTTTTGCAAACAAGGTGATCCGACATGAAGCAAAGGGCAAGGGGAACTACTTCCGGGACTGGGACACCTTCGAGAAAACATTTTCCGACCAGTTCTGCCCGAAAAATGAGCAGCTCAGAGCCCTTACGAAGCTCGAGGGGACCACGGAGTATGACGACGACAAGACAATTGTCATCAAATTCCGACGAGGGCTTGATCCAACACTCCAGAACCAAGTTGCGCTGCTTGGGGATGGAGCTCCGGATTTCAATGAGCCAGAAGGGTGGTACCAAGCTGCGTGGAGGGTGTCCCGAAACAGGGAAGCAAACGAGGCCTTTGTGGAGACAAACCGGAACATGACATGCAGTTCCGCTCGTCCTACTCCACCCGTGCCAAACCCGGAAGTGCATTCATTCCCACACGGAAAGTATTTCCGATGGTTGTTCCGCCTGCTCCTACTAGGAACCCTAGCCCCCCTCCCTTGAAGAGTGGCCCTGCCCCGATGGATGTTGACCGCATGCGTGGAAAAGGCCACGGAACCATCACCTGCTTCCGATGCCGACAACCAGGCCACTATGCCCGCGAGTGCCCCCAAGCCTTTGACATCCGGCTTATGACCACAGAGGAGAAACTTGAGCTCCGGGTGCATCGGAAGTGGAAGATGCGTCGGATTTTGTGACGCGCAGTGGGTGAGACGTGTGCCCCTGCTGCCTGTACATAACCGGTTTGCCTATCTTGAAGTAGAGAATGAAAAGCCCCCACTCCCCTCACTTCGTACAGACCCACCGGATAAAGTCACACAAAAACCAAATCCAACACCCCATCCATCCCGCATCCGCCCTTGGGAGAGACGCCTCCCGAAGCACTATGTTGTTGCTGCCACCCCTGGCCCCAAGTCACTAGTCATTAAGGTGGAGATCCAGACGACAGATATGGCGGAAGTCAAATCCGGACCCACCCTTGTCGATTGCGGGGCCACTGGTCAGTTTATAGACCGGGACTATGTGGAACGGAACCGACTGACCACGCGGAAGTTGCAACGTGCAATCCCGGTGTTCGATGTGGATGGAAGCCCCAATGAGGCAGGGTCCATCATGGAGATAGTAGACACGATTCTCCGCTACGATGGACACTCAGAACGCACTTCCTTTGCAGTCACCAGCCTGGGGAAGCAAGACGTCATCCTCGGATTTACCTGGCTTCAGGAGCACAACCCGGAGATCAATTGGCAGACTCGGAAGGTATTGATGAGTCGATGCCCAGCCAAGTGTCACATGTGCCGGTCGGAAGTGCGGAAGGAGCACCAGGAGCAGCAGAAGACCGAACAGCTCATAGAGACATGTCGTTCTGGCCCCCATCCACTGCTTGCAGAAGAAGACTCGGAAGCGGAATTTGAACCGGGTCCCACACCCGATTCCGATTCCGATTCCGACTCCGACGTCATCCAACTCGGCCCGGAAGACACTCTGGCGGAAGGGGAGCGCTTGCTGTACGTAAACCTTCCACCGGAAGCGGAACACATCCGCGCCACCGGAAATATTTTGCAACGCCTTGCTGAAGCCTCCAAGAAGCATGATAGAGTGGAGGCAGAAATTCTGGAGTACCTGCGGGAGTTCGAGGACGTCTTTTCCAAGGAGTCATTTGATGCCCTGCCTCCACGGAAGCTGTGGGACCATGCCATCGAGTTGGAGCCTGGGTCAAAGCCCACCAACTGCAAAGTCTACCTGCTGTCACCCAAGGAGCAGGTAGAGCTCGATGCATTCCTTGCGGAAAACCTCCTTACAGGGAGGATCTGCCCCTCCAAGTCACCCATGGCATCTCCAGTGTTCTTCATCAAGAAGAAGGACGGCTCGCTCAGACTTGTGCAGGATTACCAGGCCTTGAATGCAATCACAATCAAGAACCGGTACCTCCTTCCATGATCCGCACGGCGGGATAGGGCATCGGGTTTGCCCATGGTGCGGCCGGGGCGGTGGTGGAGCATGAAGTCGAACCGAGACAGGTGTAGGGACCACTGTGCTTGTCGTCGGTTCAACTTCTGAGATGTGCGGAAATACTCGAGGTTCTTGTGGTCTGTCCAGATCTCAAACGGGCATAGAGCACCCTCGAGCAAGTGTCGCCACTCCTCCAGCGCTCAGATGATTGCCAGCATCTCCTTGTCATGGATCTCATAGTTCCGCTCGACCGGACTAAGGCTTTTAGATAAGAAGGCAATCGGATGCCACCCCCCACCATCTACTGTTGTGACAAGACCGCTCCGGTAGCTGTGTCAGAAGAATCCGCCTCGACTCGATAAGGGCGAGAGTCATAGGGAAAGATCAGGACCGGGGCAGAAGTGATCAGCTCCTTGAGTTTGTCAAAGGAGGCCTGTTCCGGCTCTCCCCACTGCCATCCAACCTCCTTCTTGGTGAGGTCGAAGAGGGCACGAGCGTGGCGGGAGAAGTCCTTGATGAACCGCCGGTAGAAATTGACAAACCCAATGAAGGACTGGACCTCTTTCTTGTTCTGCGGCACAGGCCAATCCAATACACCGGAAACTTTGACTGGGTCCATTTCCACTTTCCTTCCGACACAATCACCCCAAGATACCCTATCCGCGTCCGCTCAAATTCGCACTTTTCCGGCTTGAGACACAGGTTGTATTCCCGGAGCCGTTCCAGCACTCTCCACACGATTTCCCGATGTTCCGAGATTGTTTTTGTGAAGACGAGGATGTCATCGAGGTAGACGCAGACAACCCCTTCTGCTATCATGTCATGGAAAATGTCATTCATCATTGTCTGGAATGTGGCGGGACTTTTGGTGAGGCCGAAGAACATGACCTGTGGCTCAAAGAGTCCTCGGTTGGTGCGGAATGCGGCCTTCCACTCGTCTCCCTCCCGGATCCGAACATTATTGAAGCCCCAGCGGACATCCAGCTTAGTGAAGTAACCTCGATCTTGAGAGGCTTTTTGTTGATTGTGACAGATGTAGTTCAGTCTACATTCTAGGTCGCGAGTGAACATATCGACAATATATTCATTGCATAGACGGCCAAAGAGTTGAAACCGAGGTTCACGAAGGAGTGTGCCACGGTAGTACCACATCTGTGTAGAGACACTCTCTGTGTCAGCATCAGATGCAGAAACACCCAAGCCTTCATTTACACCCCAGCCTAGAGTGCCATGTGGGAAAAACAGGGGATATACCAATGGTTCCCAGAGACGGCTAATGGTGGGGATAGATTGATTATGTCCATCGGTCTTGGCAACTGTGAGAGACCGTGAATGGACATCAGATTGGGTAGTGTTGCGAAAAGACATAATAGCAGCAATCTAAACAGCTGTAAGTATAAGCATGACGTGTGTCTTAGAAGCTATCACCTCATTTGAGGGCGATGATTCTTTGAGGATGATGGATGCTTCAGGAGAAATAGATGGTTGAATGGACGACAGTTGGCGCAATGCATGAACAAACGGATTAACCCGTAGCAATGCATCACGCATTGCAATCGTCCAGACGTGTGGTAACGAATGAAACCAATTTTGATGAGGGCTTGAGAGGCTAGAAAGCCATCGTATAATAACCATCGTATAGCGGAGTTCTGATGTTTTGGTCGTAGGCGGTGATAAAGTCGACCTTGAACAGAGAAAAAACCTGGAGGTCCATGTAGTCCAGGGAAGTCTGATGTAGATTCCAAAGAAGCAAAAGAGTAGATCAAGTTTAAAACACGCGATGAAGATGAAATGTTGGGGTCATGGGTGAATACATTGAACTCTTCAGGCAACGGAGGAAGTGGCTTAATGTCATGCAGTCGTTTTCCTCGATCCCCACAACAAAACCCTGCTCGTTCACCTGTCAAAAGGACTAAGTGACAATAAGGGCATTCATGTATCCGTCCTCCACGGTTTTGCCCCCATACACAACTGGGTGATGAGATATTGCCGATATCCCATGTGATTGTAGAAGAGAAAGCCATGTTATTGTAGATAGGAGTTGGATGTGACCAGAGTAAAGAGATTGTTTGTTGTAGTTATGGACAATCACCCCGTGTTCATCGGGATCTGTGAAGAATAGATGTAAACGTGTAATGAATCTCCCCTCGTCAAAGAAGAACACGTGAAGCTGTATGAAACGGTCAGGTAAACCTCATTGGCTGAAAGAAGACGTACATGAATGGGTCCTCTCCATTGGAATTCCGCATATATTTCAAAGTCATGAAGATGTTAAGATTGCGAACTGCTAACGGGAACACGATCATTATATAAAATCTCGACGCGGCCCATGTTGATTACTCATCTAAGAATGCCATACAGGCGAATGACTCAGCGGACCATCTGAATGATAAGGTTCATCAACTAAAACTTGCCGGAGATCGCACCCCTATCTTGGGATGAGACAATGTCATCACTCCGATAAAGTCCGAGGGTAAGGATGTGATGTCTTAAAGAAAGGGTTGCAGTTTATATGGTGTTGTCTCAGCATTAGTAACCGGACACGGCCCCATGTAATCTTCGGGTCCTACGGGAGAAGTTATTGGTTTTACGCATCATCGCCTCTTTCTAACCCAAGCCGGTCCATCCGGCACAGCAAATTAGAAAACCCCTGCAGACCTATGTGAGCTCTGGTGGAGGCTTGGATTTAAACCTGCTCTGTCTAACTCACTGTGAAGGTCCGCAGGAACAGGTTGTTATGACTTCGCAGGATACCTTGAAAAGATTGTGGACGAATTGGAGCGGTTTGCCAACGCTTTCCACTACGGTTATAGCACTGAGGTAGGAATAAGCACGCTTCTGCCATGTCTGTGTACGACCCCATAGGCCTCTGGTGCTCACTTGCTGAGTGGACCCATCATAGCCTGATACAGTGGCAGCATCGCGCATATACCGATATGCCGTCTCAACAGTACATCACCTGGCATCTGACTGTTCGCACCCCGTTGCATTGGATCGTCTGTTCCTCCGAGTCTCGGGAGTTGTCCCGTTGTGTCCTGTACCCCGAAGTATCACACATGTATCTCTCCGATCCCACCCTCACAGTCACGCGAAGTTGCCTCCCCCGTGCACAATCTCTCCCCTCGCACTCTTGGGTCTCAACAGTGGATCATATCCCCGCGGTCTCGCTATGCCTAACCACCACTCCTAGTTCCATTTGCATGCCCTCGCCACATGTCCTAGTTCCATTTGCATGCCCTCGCCACGTGTCCTTGAGAACCCAAATAGCTGCCCGACCCTGGTGAGTCCTGATTCATATTGTGTCACTTATTAACAGGAGACGTTTTGAAAAATATGGGCATGAAACATACCATCCGTCTCCGCGCGCGCACTTGCTAATGCCGACTCCACAATATCCACGGTGATTATATCAAAAGGTTCATCTATTCCAGAGGATATCAAGGGACTGGCGCTTTTCCACGTCTAACGTCGGCCAAAGCAAAATATTTCCAATGCCATCTACCTCAGCGCGATAGTTGGGGTGTACTGGGTTACAGATAACAGTCATTGGCCGAGTTGTAGACGGAAGAAACGACATATCATACCTAGAGTGTTTGAATCCATTTCAGCAATAATACAGCGTTGATATGATTGCTTTCAGTCAGTCTTGAAGGTAGCCTGTTCGAGCTGTAAAAATGCTCACCAAGGACCATCCAAACTATCCCCGGCCTTAAGTCCTTCACATTTCCATAATTGACATTTTCATAGGTTTCTCCATCCAGGTATATGCGAGTACGAGTACTACCCACGAGCGCAGCCTGACTGGGAGTCCCGGTACCACTTTCGAGCTGGGGCATGATGGAGTAAGAGTTCAGCTCTTCGCATTTCACTCGTACGTTCACGATTTCAATAGGGAGATCAAGTGCGAACGTGAACTGAAACTTATCAGATGCAGTAAATTGGTGTTGAAGATAACCGAGTCCAGCCGCGGATAGGTCCGATATGTTGAATGAGATAGGTAAATTGAGCGACTGGCCGCTGTACCTAAGGTCTGCCTCATACATGCAGACCTGTGATGTAGCCGGTATTCCTTGCGACTCGAGAATATTGCAAACTTTATCTTTGAGTGCTGAAGAAGTGGGGGGTAAATCATAAATTATTTGATGACAACCTTAATGATACCTTCGAAAACTTGACAGCAATTTTCATATGACAGCCTCCGTCGTCATCTTCTCCAGCCGCATCAGGGATCGTCAAATTGCCTGGGTGTGGGCTGTTTGATAGGTGACATTCTTTGGTTTTCACACGCCGTATCCGTTTCATAGGTATTTTGCCTTATACGTTTTCCTGATGGCTTGTATTCAGTGGGAAAAGCAACTTGTGTGTAGTTGAATTTCAACCAGAATGTAAGCCAAAAACCACGACGTCAGACTTTCAACGGCTACCGCGGGGCCCGAACCACGCGTTCGTCCGTGATTATCTTACCAGAAACCAGTGGCCTTCGACTCGGAACAACTCGCTGGCGCCACTGATATTCCGTGATAGGTGAATCCCAAACCATTAGTAACGTCACCTGTAACCATCAGTCAATGCACTGAGGTGTAGGTGTCATCCAGGCTATCACTGTCAGGGGACACCCTGTTTTCCATTTCCAGTTCCGACACCGCACCCAGTTCCGACTCCATTTCCGTCTCCGCTTCCGGTTCCGATTCCATCTCCGCCTCCGCTTTCGGAAATGATTCCGCTTCTGGGAGAACTTCCACCGGTTCTGTTCACTTTTCCAGTTCCACTCCAATTTCCGACTTCCGCTCTCGGAACAGTGTCGGAAATAAAGCGACTCGCATAATAGGTGGCATCAAGGATCGATCAAGGGTCAGGGGGATGCAGGGTTGATGGCGGGTGCCAAGTGTTGTCCCTGGCTGCGCAGCGTAGTATAATACGGGCTTGCTGACATTGGGGGTCCTTAGACTTTTCTCTTTGGATTTCCCCTTGTCAGGTGAGAATCCCCTCCCTTGTATACTCTGTTCATTTATACAGACTTTGGATTTCCCCTTGTCAGTTGTGTGGTAGTGTGATCTCCACAACCAGCCAGGGTTGCCCTTATAGCAGAAAATTCTCTCCCCTAGAGGACCGGCGGTCGTACCGCGCGTTGCATTCGCCATAGGTGCGTTCGGAATCCGAGACAGCGACTCGGAAATCGCAACCTCTTCCACACACACAGTGTACGACAGCCCCTCTTCTTACGTCGAGCTCCCAACTTCGGAAATCCCATCCCATATTTCTCCTTCCAACATGGATCCGGACGATCGTCTTCGGAATATGGAGGAGGAATTGATGCGGAACCAGATGAAGACCGACGCGATTGAAACAGCCTTACAAGCAATTTTGGCTAAGTTAGATATTCCACAAAGTGGTGGAAATGAAATGCTGGATGATCCCGATTTCAGAACAGCGGAACTAGCGGAAGAGAGAAAGTCCACGAAGTTAGCAAAGGTCAAACCCGCAACTCCGGCGGACTTTGACATAGATCGGGAGAAGGGACGCGCATTCTTCAACACATGCAGCATCTACTTCGCAATTGTCGGAGACCTCTTTCTGAACAACCGGCTCAGATTCACTGGGCATTGTCCTTTTTCAAATCGGACCGCGCAGCCCGTTTTGCAAACAAGGTGATCCGACATGAAGCAAAGGGCAAGGGGAACTACTTCCGGGACTGGGACGCCTTCGAGAAAACATTTTCCGACCAGTTCTGCCCGAAAAATGAGCAGCTCACAGCCCTTACGAAGCTCGAGGGGACCAGCTGGTACCAGGCCAAGGATCCGGTCGATGATACATCGATCGCTTCCAGGAGCTCATCGACCTTGCGGAATATGACGACGACAAGACGATCGTCATCAAATTCCGACGAGGACTTGATCCGACACTCCAGAACCAAGTTGCACTGCTTGGGGATGGAGCTCCGGATTTTGATGACCCGAAGGGTGGTACCAAGCTGCACAGAAGGTGTCTCGGAACAGGGAGGTGAATGAGGCCTTCATGGAGACGAGCCGGAACATGACACGCAGTTCCACTCGTCCTACTCCACCTGTGCAAAAACCCGGAAGCGCATTCATTCCCACACGGAAAATATTTCCGATGCTTGCTCTGCCTGCTCCTATTAGGAACCATAGCCCTCCTCCCTCGAAGAGTGGCCCTGCCCCGATGGATGTTGACCGCATGCGCGGAAAAGGCCACGGAACTATCACCTGCTTCCAATGCCGACAACCAGGCCACTATGCTCGCGAGTGCCCCCAAGCCTTTGATATCCAGCTTATGACCACAGAGGAGAAACTCGAGCTCCTTCCAGAGTTCCTCGCACTTGCGGACATAAGCGGAGTGCCCACTGCGGAAGGAATTTCCGAAAATGCGGAACATGGTCCACTGGAAGCGGAAGATGCGTCGGATTTTGTGACACGCAGCGGGTGAGACGTGTGCCCCTGCTGCCTGTACATAACCGGTTTGCCTGTCGTGAAGTAGAGAATGAAAAGCCCCCACTCCCCTCACTTCGTGCAGACCCACCGGATAAAGTCACACAAAAACCAAATCCGACACCCCATCCATCCCGCATCCGCCCTTGGGAGAGACGCCTTCCGAAATGCTATGTTGTTGCTGCCACCCCTGGCCCCAAGTCACTAGTCATTAAGGTGGAGATCCAGACAACGGATACGCCGGAAGTCAAATCCGGACCTGCCCTCGTCGATTGCGGGGCCACTGGTCAGTTTATGGACCGGGACTATGTGGAACGGCACCGACTGACCACGCGGAAGTTGCAAACTGCAATCCCGGTGTTCAATGTGGATGGAAGCCCCAATGAGGCAGGGTCCATCACGGAGATAGTAGACACAATTCTCTGCTATGATGGACACTCAGAACGCACTTCCTTTGCAGTCACCAGCCTGGGGAAGCAGGACATCATCCTCGGGTTTACCTGGCTTCAGGAGCACAACCTGGAGATCAATTGGCAGACTCGGAAGGTACTGATGAGTCGATGTCCAGCCAAGTGTCACATGTGCAGGTCGGAAGTGCGGAAGGAGCGCCAGGAGCAGCGGAAGACCGAACGGCTCATACAGACATGTCGTTCCGGCCCCATCCACTGCTTGCAGAAGAAGACTTGGAAGCGAATTTGAACCGGATCCCACTTCTGATTCTGATTCCGATTCCGACTCCGGCGTCATCCGACTCAGCCCGGAATACATTCTGGCGGAAGGGGAGCGCTTGCTGTACGTAAACCTTCCGCCGGAAGCGGAACACATCCGCCCACCGGAAACATTTCACAACGCCTTGCTGAAGCCTCCAAGAGGCATGATAGAGTAGAGGCGGAAATTCCGGAGTACCTGCAGGAGTTCGAGGACGTCTTTTCCAAGGAGTCATTCGATGCCCTGCCTCCACGGAAGCTGTGGGACCACGCCATCGATTGGAGCCTGGGTCAAAGCCCACCAACTGCAAAGTCTACCCGCTGTCACCCAAGGAGCAGGTAGAGCTCGATGCATTCCTTGCGGAAAACCTCCATACAGGAGGATCCGCCCCTCCAAGTCGCCAATGGCATCTCCGGTGTTCTTCATCAAGAAGAAGGACGGCTCGCTCAGACTTGTGCAGGATTACCAGGCCTTGAATGCAATCACGATCAAGAACCGGTACCCCATTCCACTCATCTCTGAACTGATCACACAACTCCGCGGGGCAAGGTACTTCACTAAGCTGGATGTCCGCTGGGGCTTCAATAATGTCCGGATCCGGGAGGGAGACGAGTGGAAGGCCGCATTCCGCACCAACCGAGGACTCTTTGAGCCACAGGTCATGTTCTTTGGCCTCACCACCAGTCCTGCCACGTTCCAGACGATGATGAACGACATTTTCCGTGACATGATAGCAGAAGGAGTTGTCTGCATCTACCTCGATGACATCCTCATCTTCACAAAAACCATGTCCGAACATCGGAAAGTCGTGTGGAGAGTGCTGGAATGGCTCCGGGAGTACAACCTGTGTCTCAAGCCAGAAAAGTGCAAATTTGAGCGAACGCGGATAGAGTATCTGGGGGTGATTGTGTCGGAAGGAAAGGTGGAAATGGATCCAGTCAAAGTTTCCGGTGTATCGGATTGGCCCCTGCTGCAGAACAAGAAGGAGGTCCAGTCCTTCGTTGGGTTTGTCAATTTCTACCGGCGGTTCATCAAGGACTTCTCCTGCCACGCCCGTGCCCTCTTCGACCTCACCAAGAAGAAAGTTGGATGGCGGTGGGCAGAGCCGGAACAGGCCTCCTTTGACAAACTCAAAGAGCTGATCACTTCCGCCCCGGTCCTGGTCTTTCCCGACGACTCTCGCCCTTATCGAGTCGAAGCGGATTCTTCCGACACAGCTACCGGAGCGGTCTTGTCACAACAGTCGTCGGAAGAGGGTGGGGGGTGGCATCCGATTGCCTTCTTCTCTAAGAGCCTTAGTCCGGTCGAGCGGAACTATGAGATCCATGACAAGGAGATGCTGGCAATCATCCGAGCACTGGAGGAGTGGCGACACTTCCTCGAGGGTGCTCTATGCCCATTTGAGATCTGGACAGACCACAAGAACCTCGAGTATTTCCGCACGTCTAAGAAGTTGAACCGACGACAAGCACGGTGGTCCCTACACCTGTCCCGGTTCGACTTCATGCTCCACCACCGGCCTGGCCGCACCACGGGCAAGCCCGATGCCCTATCCCGCCGTGCGGATCATGGAAGCGGAAGTGGAGACAACGCGGATATGACACTGCTCCGCCCAAGTCTCTTTGCAATCCACGCCCTAGAAGGAGTGACTGCAGTTGGGGCGGAAGCGGAAATGCTCCGGGATATCCGGAGGCAGTACCGGAATGGAGAGAAGGAGGAGTCGGTGGTGAAGGCAGTGGAGGAACTTCGGAAAGGGCACTCACGGTCTGTATGGGCAGCGGAATGGTCGGAACGTGATGGACTGCTCCACTTCAGAGGCAAGGTCTATGTTCCAGGTGGGGCGGACCTCCGCCGCCGCAATTGGACAGTATGTGAAGACATGTGACCTTTGTCTCCAAACCAAAGCACAACGACATCCGCCCGTCGGAGAACTTGTTCCGCTCCCGATTCCCGAATCCCGCTGGGACACCATCAGTGTCGACTTCATCGTTGAACTCCCAGAGTCTCATGGCTATGACGCGATCATGAACATCGTGGATTCGGTAAGCAAGGTGTCCCACTTCATTCCGACGCACACGACGATCACAGCCCTGAAAAAGCGGCCCGCCTGTTCCTTGCACATGTCTGGAAGTTGCATGGGCTCCCGAAGCAAGTTGTTTCCGACCGAGGTCCGCAATTTGTCGCGGAATTGACTCGGGAGCTCTACCGCCTGCTCAGCATAAAGCTGGCTACCACCACAGCGTACCATCCGCAGGGTGACGGACAGACGGAACGGGTCAATCAGGAGTTGGAGCAATATCTCTGCCTCTTTGTCAATGAGAGGCAGGACGATTGGGATGAGTTACTTCCACTGGCGGAATTCCAATACAACAACCATGTCCATTCCGCCACACAGCAGACTCCCTTCATGCTTGACTCCGGACGACACCCGCGGATGGGCTTTGAACCACGCCAGGCTGACTCCCGACTCGAGACGGTCAATGAGTTCCGAGACCGCATGGACTCCACCCTTTCGGAAGCCAAGTCAGCCCTTGCGAAGGCCAAGGATGACATGGCAAGGTACTACAACCAACGCCGGGTTCCTGCCCCAGAGTACCAAGTTGGAGACAAGGTGTATCTAGATGCAAGTGACATCCGCACCACACGCCCTTTGCAGAAGCTTGCCCACCGCTACCTTGGGCCCTTCACAGTGACACGGAGGGTTGGACGGAATGCATACCGACTCCGGCTTCCGATGTCCATGTCCCGCCTCCACCCCATCTTCAGCGTGGTGAAGTTACTCCCTATGCTTGAGGATCCAATTCCAGGTCGGAAGGCTCGTCCGCCACCTCCGCCGGAAATTGTAGATGGGGAAGAGCACTATGTGGTGGAACAGATCCTGGACAGCCGGTTTGTGCGAGGACGACTCCAATTCCTCGTGAAATGGGTAGGGTATGGATACGAAGAGAATTCGTGGGTCCCGGAGCAAGATGTTTCCGCTCCAGACAAACTCCATGAGTTCTATAGGACACACCCAGGTGCCCCTCGCCGAATCCGCTCGTTGGCATTTCAATCCCTCGTGTCCCATGCTTCGAGGACGCAGCACGCTAAGGGGGGGGTGATGTCAGGGGACACCCTGTTTTCCATTTCCAGTTCCGACACCGCACCCAGTTCCGACTCCATTTCCGACTCCGCTTCCGGTTCCGATTCCATCTCCGCCTCCGCTTTCGGAAATGATTCCGCTTCTGGGAGAACTTCCACCAGTTCTGTTCACTTTTCCAGTTCCACTCCAATTTCCGACTTCCGCTCTCGGAACAGTGTCGGAAATCAAGCGACTCGCATAATAGGTGGCATCAAGGGTCGATCAAGGGTCAGGGGGATGCAGGGTTGATGGCGGGTGCCAAGTGTTGTCCCTGGCTGCGCAGCGTAGTATAATACGGGCTCGCTGACATTGGGGGTCCTTAGACTTTTCTCTTTGGATTTCCCCTTGTCAGGTGAGAATCCCCTCCCTTGTATACTCTGTTCATTTATACAGACTTTGGATTTCCCCTTGTCAGTTGTGTGGTAGTGTGATCTCCACAACCAGCCAGGGTTGCCCTTACATTTTTGAACTATCCTGCGGTTGATCGCCACGCGACAAACCGATAGTGGATTCAAAGCAATCGTGAAAAAGATCGCTGAGTTGACGACTAAACATCGTTGAGACCCTCTAGTAGACCTTCTACTGTCGGCTGCGAGCATGATGATTCCATGCAGTCAAAGACAGACACGAGCGACGAGCTCGAGGTCCAGGCCCCAGGGGCAGCCCAGTGACACAACGGCTGACGCTACCCTGGACCAAGAGTCCAGGACGGTAGAACACGGGGAGATCGTAGATCTCAGCGCCCTCGTCCCCTCAGTAGAGGACGAGGAAAACCCTGACCACGTCTCGTCCAGCATGGCTGAGGAAGAGACGACACCGGGCAACGAGCCGGCACCGCCCCCCCATTCCTCTCTGCCCACAGACAAAGGAAAGGGCAGAGAAGTATCGCCGTCGTCAGACGGTAGAGCAACAACGTCGAGGCGGGCACAAAGCCATGACTCAAACCGACGCTCACGAAGTTGAGCGACGACGATCGTCCCTGAAGGGGGACGACAGCAAAAAAGACAAGCCCCAGACGATGGTCAGGACTCGGAATACTCGAGCTCCACTCGCAAGAGCTGGAGGGCTCACGCCATCGACCACGAGACGGCAGAGGCCCTGAACAAACAGGTGCAGGCTGCGCTGCACCAAAGCACGCTGACGTGCCACAAGCACGATCAGCTGGCATCGCAGCTTGACAACGCCACCGCCGCCCTAATGGCAATCGGCAAGGAACTCCACCAGGCAGAGGAGATCAGGCTGCAAGACGCAGCCACGCTGGAGGACGTCCAGAAAGCCCTCCGCCCACGCGGGGAACACAACGCAACTCGTCCGAGCTCGGGACAGTCCGCAGCCAATGAACGCAGTCGCGAAGTGGAAGACCCGCACCGAAAGGAGTGGGACAAGCAGCGAATGCCGCCGCCAGCCGTCCCGGTCGAACAGGACATAAGGTTCGGGAACGAACCTCAAGGGCAACCGGCTGCCCCAATGGACAGCTGTAAGACAATCCAACAGATCGTTAGGGAGCAGGTCGCCTCAGAGCCTGACTCTGAAACAACGACTGAGAGCTTAGAGCTCGAAGTCGCACACTGGCAGCATAAAGAAGCCGCAGCCGCGCGCCGCCACACATGGGCACTTGAGCTACTAGCGAAGAACGCTGAAGAGACAGTGGCCCACAGCCACACCGCTCAGCTGCCCGACGAGCAGCTCACCCAAGCCGTACAGGATGCACAGCAGGCTGCGGATCCGCAACGCAGGACTGACCGGGGAGACCAGGCACACAATGCCCCCGGAACCGAGAGCACAAAATGCTCCCGATCCCGAGCCCGATCCAGGCCCCGGGCCCGTCAGGGCATATAACAGCCTGCCCCGCGCGGCGCCAGGCCCCGTACATCGGGCCTGGCATGGCCCTGCCTCCGCTGGCGGGGACAGTTCACCCTCCCTACCCGGGGGAGGGGACGCTCATCCCACTCAGAGATCCACCGATCTCCGAGATGGGCATCCTACCACGGCCAGTAGGAAAGGCCCAACAGCGTCGTACTCAATGGTACGATGTCTGCCCGCTCGACGACCCATGCTTCGTCGAACTCATAGTGCGGGCAAAAGAAACGCCGCAGCTCGCGCGTATTCAAACGCATCGAGCGCGAACAACACGCTCACAATCCCAAAAGGGATTGTCTCGTGATAGCGGGGCCACCGGTAATGAGTAACATCTTCAAGCAACAACTCACCAACAATGAATGGGCTGTACTGAAGGATATAAAGAATGTATTAGAGGTAGGTCCTGCTCTCTGGCAGATGCTCACAACTTTTTATTACCTGTATCTTCACCCATTTTATTGTCAGATTATAGAAAAGAAGAGGACGAAAGTACATGCCAGTCTTATTGTTGGGATATAAATAAATTTTCTTTTGTCCCTCCCCGAGCGGCCGCTCCGCCGACGAGAACGCCGATTCTTATTTTTACGCCTCTTCTTATTTTTTCTACCCACTTTTAATATACACTATATCATTATAACTATTCATATATATTACTCTTCTATTAAGCATACGATGTGTGAAAGTTTGTGCTCCTTTGCCCCTGTTTGTCTCGGCTTTCTCTGTTTTTTTTGGGAGCATCGGCTCCATATGTCTCACTCTTCGTTCTTCTTTTTTGTCATTAAACCTTTTTGAGCTACAGGTCCATTTGTCTCACTGTCGCTTCATCATTTTTGCTGTGAAACCTTTCCGTGCATCGTCACCGTTTGTCTCACCGTAGCTTCTTCATTTCAGCCGAGCTCTTGGTTCATCGTTATTGCCAACGTTGACTCATGACCAGCCTTCACCGTTTGTCTCTCTCTCACGTGACCCAGGAAGAGGGAGGTAAGCGGTCGACTAACCATGTCAAGCTCTTTACATCACTCTATTTTCCAATATAGGAAGGATATTGACTGCTCTGAGTCGCTACTCATTGTGGTATCTTCTTTGTGTTTCTCCTTTCGCCTCTCGCAGCAGTCACGTACAGATGACGTCGCCAGTCAGTGTCTATGGTAAGGGGGCGGTTGCATTTGTGCGAGTGGGTTCATAACCATTCCCCAGTTATCTCCCCCCGTTTAATGCACTCCCTTCTTTACTACAGATTTATTCTCAGTCAGGGACTTTAATTGCGGTCAGTTCACAAGGGGGTCTCGTTCGCGTAGACCCAAATCCGTGCAGTGCGAGCAGGAAGAGGTAGCTAACTCTAAATTGTGTTGATTTATTTCAGGTCAGACGTAGTGAGTAGTGTTTATATTTTTGCTTGCAGTGACCACTTAACGCTGCTGCTAGCGTGGTATACCTCGCCACAATTCATGCTGCTCAACGCTCATTTACCCTTTCAGTCCAGGAAGTTAAAATGTTTCGTTCATTTGTACAAATTTCAGCTCCAAGACACGCAAGCTGCGTCGCTTGGGAGTGATCGATAAATCGGTTCACGTCGACCCTGTGATTCTGGATGTACCATTGGAAGACTTTTGGATCGACAGCTTCGAATGTGAGCTTTGTGAGTGGAAGGCACCGAATAATACGACAGCGGAGATCTTTGAAGACCAATGTCAGAATGTGCAGGGGTTGTCCTTACGAACCGGTGCACTGGATCTAGACATATGTGTCGTCCAGTATACGAAAAATAAGAGAGAATAAATAGTCATTAGGAGAACGGTTTATATGAGTCCTCGGTCCAGGTCAGACATAAAATCCACAAGACAAAAACAGAAAGCGAGGGCGGAGGGGAAGCATAGACACCCGCTGTCATCATCAAGTTTATATTTTTTTTTCCAGCGCCACTATTGTATTGTCGTGTAATAACTACCTGCAAGTCGACCCATCAGAGTCAACATGGGTATCTTCTGTACGAACATAACGGCTTCTCCCATTTTAGAGCCTCCGTGTCGGAACCGGCCCAACACAGCCAAGTCGAACAGACGCGGTGTGCTACAGAGAGGCTGCACATGATACACAGCCGCCATGTAGCAGACCACGACTATTTGACTTGGCTGCATCGGGACGGTTCAGAGGTAGTGAAAAAGGCTTGGTGCAAATCGTGGGAGGACCGCGGGAGGTCCACCACCTTTTTCATCCTTCGGGATGACATAATTTTTGCTTCCGGTGCCCTTCCCCTGTCTGCGCCTACCCGCCCTCCTCTTTCATCAGCCTCCTGTGCCCCTCCTCTTTCCCAAGAGTACACTACTCAACGCTTGAATGACGCGCTCATTGGACTTGAGAAGAGTTCCAATAAGCTCTTCATCTTCTACAAGGTAAGGAATGACCCTCCACCCCCGTCAAACACGCGCCATCTCCTCCTCGCCACCCGCGCACACCCGCCGCACCAAGCCGCGCGCTCCCATCCCCGCTCAGCTGTGCATCCCCCACACCCTTGCCGACCTCCGCTGCGCGTCCGTCCGTCTTCGATTTGGCCCTTACCCTGGGGACGCACATCGTGGACTGGATGGTCGAGGGGAACGTCGAGGCTGCACACCGCATATCCGGAGAGCTACGCACCCAGCGCACCCAGCGCAACTCACCCCTCCCCTCACCCGCTCACGCATGTTTGCCCCTACAGTCCCCCCGCGAGCATGCCCACACTGGCCTCCGTCGATGATGGACGCGACACGGTGGGCCATCGTAGATGCTGCGCGATGCCACGCGC
This sequence comes from Gautieria morchelliformis, assembly GCA_015179125.1. NCBI lineage: Eukaryota > Fungi > Basidiomycota > Agaricomycetes > Gomphales > Gomphaceae > Gautieria > Gautieria morchelliformis. Next base: position 78,418 of record WHVA01000448.1, read on the forward strand.
AGTTGTTGGCGTTGATGTGTGTCTGGGCTTGGCCTGTCACTGGTTGAGTAAAGTACGTTTACCGTACGTCCGACGTTACTGAACACTGTTCAAAGGGGGAAACTTGAGCTTCTCTTCTCTATGCCTCGATACCTGGCTGCAGTACCTGATCATACGGTCCCCATCACTTCTCTTATCTATGCCTCGATCCCTGGATGCAGTACCCGATCTCCGCTCCTTTCATCCTTTGACATTCTATTATCTCCTCCAACGCACGCACCCGCTCCACGTCACCTTCCACCCCCCATCAAATGCGCCCCGTCTCTTCCTTGCCACCCGCGCACACTCGCCGCAGCAAGCCGCGCGCTCCCATCTCCACCCAGCTGCGCATCCCCCACACCCTCACCGACCTCCACCGCGCGTACGTCCATCCTCGATTTGGCCCTCACCCTGGGGCCGCTCGTCGTGGACTGGATGGTGGAGGGGGACATCGAGGCTGCGCACCGCATATCCAGAGAGGTACGCACCCTGCGCAACTCACCCCTTGCCTCACCCGCTCACGCATGTCTGCCCCTACTGTCCCCCGCGAGCACGTCCACACTTGCTTCCGTATTATCGCCAGGCGGGTTTTCCAGCGCTGGCACCCATATGCGTGGGGTGCGTTCTCTCTCTCACACACTGTCCTATACTTACCCTACGCTGCAGAGGTGATCGTCTCTGTTATGCATCGTTCGACGAGTAGGGAGGCAAAAAACAATGTAGTCTGCTATTAATACACATGGTTGGCTGAATGGTGAACTGCTTCGTCTCCTGCTTCAATTCGCTTTCACTATTGTGTACCCATCACCGGTACCTTCATCCATCGTTGTTGACTATTTCCAGTAAGTGGCCTCTCACGCATTGGATATGATTGGCGATATGCGTTAAAGCTTCCACAGGCACAGGAAGCGTCGTCACTTCATACTCCAGGATTTCAATGTCTCTCAGCAACGGCAACGTGCGGTCTCTAGCAGAGAGACCGCGAAGATGGTAAGGAGGGTGCATAGTCTCGAAGACTTCGATCAGTTGGTCCACTGCGGTCTCCATTGAGACTTCGGGGCGACTGGTCTGAAATAGATGTTAGCCGTTCTCACGTGTGGAGTTCAGTTGTCGTACATTTCTACTCCTGCCCCTTTTCTCTGTTGCTTTAGTTGTGCGCCCGGGCATGTGAGTGGTTGATGTGAAACTGATTGAGTGGTAGTAGGGGTTCTGGATAAGTATTTATATTGTTTAGTTGACGCAAAGTCGCTGTCTTTCGGTTGTCTCATGTCGTGCCGTCATTGGAAATGTTTACAGATGAGACATGTCATTAGAATTTAAGTCATTACAAATCCAACCAAGGTTCATGGCTGTAGAATGGATGTGGCTATCTGAAACATACTTACAAATGTGATCCGTGTTTTGGGTGTTCTGGGTTGGTGCATGATATGGGACATGATCACGTGATTTCTGGAGTATAAGTTCACAGTCCAGGCCATAGTTTTTGTACTATACATATGTCTACCGTCAATCTAACTGCCAACTTATGTCTTACCGGGGGTCGTCGTCAGACGGCGTCTCCTACTTACTACTGTCATTATAACACTGTCTTGCAGACCTGCCATGAGGACGTGGTAATCCCCGTCGACCTCCGTGTTTATAGTCCTCCTGGGGAATGTCTGTTGCCAGATAACACTGTTGCCCGCATTGTCGGCCGCATCTTCGCCCCCCCATCTTCCAAGGTTTTGATGGATGTGTTATCTATTGTACCATATCCTGGAGATCCAAAGGCCGACAATTATGAAGATAACATTCTAGATGACACGTATGTGGCCATTTGGGGGGTGGGGGCTGTGATCAATAATGCGGAGTATGGAGCAGATTCTAAGACGCGCTTTTTTAACTTGGCTGCCTCTGACTATGTTCAAGATGGCACAAAGTCGTTCATGTTGGGGTTTGTGTCTTATCTGTTTTTTTTTTTTGTGGTGTCAGTGTTCACTTTTGGGTGACCAGTTGTATTTATGATGGCAACTCTGTTCGTTGGAGTCGCACCCCAGCTCCTAACATAAACACTGCGATTTATGTGTATGGGTTGCTGAAGGATGTTAATGAGCAGGGGAACCTGTCCATTGTTGTGGATCATGTTGCTTTGAGCCTTGGGTCTGGAACAATTGCTGGGAGGGGGGGAGGTGGTCCAGACAGGGGTGATAAAGGCAGTCGCCGTCGCAGGAAATTCGCAGCTGCAGCTGTTGATGAATATAGGGCAGATGATGTCAATCAAAGGGATGACACCAGCGTGCCTGCCACGTACAGCCCCTCAAAGGAAACTATGGCATCTGTGGCTGATGATTCCTCCAATTTGATGACTAGGAGTGGTAAGCGTCGTGCGACGTAGACGCCTTAACATATTTTGTCTTAGTGTTTACATGTATTTTTTGACATCCATGTGTATTCTCTGCAGATTTGTAAATTTATTATTGTCTGTGATACTTCTTGAGGATGGCATGCATGTGTACTCTCAGCAGATTTATGTGGACAGAACTGACCAGGAGGATGTGATAGCCTGGATGACACCTACATCTCAGTGCATTGACTGATGGTTACAGGTGACATCAGACTAGGAAAACCATTAGTAAATACCATAAGGAAATCAGGAAGCATCATTTCAAGAACACATCGACGCAGAAACCATGTGTCGTCTGGCTCTCACCCTCCCGGGCATCCTGGGCAGGTATCAGTTGTGGGTATGTCTTGGATCCGAGCACAGAACAAACAGGCGTGCAGATCCCTTGCCTATGGATGAATTACTATTCGAACACTGCGCGCCTAGGAAATTAATGGCCAGCTAACCAGGAAAATATACTGCATCTGGTCGCCGCGGCTGATACCTAGGCACGGGAAGAAGCTGTCTCAGAGCGTCCGTCTCTTCTGTTACATAGCTGTGATGGAGACGACGATTCCTTCCTGGTGGATATGTAGCCCAGGCTTCGAGGTCCAAGTACAAACTGTATGTTAAAGTTGCTCTGGATGCCTCCAATATCGCCTGTGTGAACCACCTTGCCTCGCGCGTGAACCACTGCATGGGCTCAACTGTCACAGCTTCTTTTTAGGCAGGCCCCAAACAGGACATGGGCATTGCCACGGCATGAGGTAGCTGTGCTGGACTGTCACATTTCACCCTAAACATTGACTCGGCACAATGGCTGAAGCTCTGCCAGGTCTCACAGTAGCAGGTAAGTTGGCGTCGTCATCTGTGTGCCTTACGGACAGGTTGCTCGACATGAAATCGAAAATCACAAAACGTTCAGACCTGACACTGTTCTATACATTTCGGTTCTTTCTTCCCAAGACAGAGCAGGTTTAAATCCAAGCCTCCGCCAGAGCTCACATAGGTATGCAGGGGTGTTCTAATTTGCTGCGCCGGATGGACCGGCTTGGGTTAGAAAGAGGGCGATGACACGTAAAACCAATAACTTCTCCCGTAGGATGCGAAGATTACACGGGGCCGTGTCCGGTTACTAATGCTGAGACAACGCTGTATAAACTGCAACCCTTTCTTTAAGACATCACATCCTTACCCTCGGACTTTATCGGAGTGACGACATTGTCTCATCCCAAGATAGGGGCGCGATATCTGGCAAGTTTTAGTTGATGAACCTTATCATTCAGATGGTCTGCAGTTTAATTTTATCAGGGGGTACATACAGGGATTCACCTATCACGGAATATCAGTGGCACCAGCGAGTTGTTCCGAGTCGAAGGCCACCAAAACTAACAGCAGTCTCTTTCAGTCTCTTGCAAAGTCTCCGGATACGGTAGACAGCTTGCCCTCTCTAGAGGTTGTCAAGTAGTCCACTATTTCCAAGGAAATAGTACCAGTGTTGATCTCACCCTGATCGCAATATCGCTCGAGGACTTGATCTCCAGATCAAGTTATCGGGGGAAGACCTGGGTGTAAAACAGTGCTCACCGCTTTCCGCCAGAGAAAGACAGTGAACAGGCATGTTTCTCATACTGTTTCTAGCAGTGTTTGAAAACCTCATGATATGTTGCACGCCAGCTTGATATCCATGCCTGGAGGAACACCTATGTTATCGACCCGAACATATATTCGACCACATCAGGAGCGGCATTCCAACCTGCAATCCAGAAATTCACTGGGTATGTGGAACATACCTTACTTTACTGAGACGAGTGTTTCATACTCAAGACGTTTGAACAGCAGTTGGCCTGAGGCACTTCAGTCCAGGTCATTCATTACTCCTGTATCTACCGGTCAACCAAGCCGCCATGATGATCAGTCGACAAGTACGTCAATATAGTTTCACCTGTTGTTCACCGAGTATCTGAACACTGGATAGATGACTGCTTGTGAGACAGCCGGGTATGATCTCGGGAGAGTGTGCAATGTACTCAAGACGTTTGAACAGCGGTTGACCTGTGGGATATGATCAGTCGACAAGTATGTACATTGAGTTTCACCTGCTGCCGAGTATCTGACCACACAATAGATGGCAGCTCGTGAGACAGCAGGCCATTGAAAATTGGAGAGATGGTTTTCCATGAAATTGAAACGGAATAAATAGGTATAATGTACAGGTCATCGACGGACGGCTGCCGTCCTGTTTTCAAGGGTTCGAGATAGACCAACCTGGACTAGAAGCGTCAAGGTTCCTATTTGGTACGTCCATGCCCTCCGAAGCGACTCCCATATCCGAATTGGCTGAACTGTCGACTACTTTCAGGTTAATGATAATATACATGGCCAACATATACATGGCCGACACGTACCACTGTTACTTGCAGCTTTTGCACTAGGTGACACCAGCAACCATCTGATCCGTCGCAGGTGTAGCAACGATGGCGCTGCAATCGAGTCATTCGGAGAGAGCTGGAAGCTGGAGTGGCTCTCTTAGACACGAGTGGTCATTGCGTGGCGACTTCAGGCAAACCCCGCGGCGCCGGTGTGACATCATCACGACTGGTGACACTGGCTATACCGGACCCAGAAATATGCACTATGGTGATCGGTGGCAATAGATTGCCTTCTAGTCTCATAGCAATAGGTCATGCCAAGCCGTGAGACATCTGTTGAAATTCAACTACACACAAGTTGCTTTTCCCACTGAATACAAGCCATCAGGCAAACGTATAAGGCAAAATACCTATGAAACGGAAACGGCGTGTGAAAACCAAAGAATGTCACCTATCAAACAGCCCACACCCAGGCAATTTCACCATCCCTGATGCGGCTGGAGAAGATGACGACGGCGGCTGTCATCTGAGACTTGCTGGTAAGGTGACACGATATGAATCAGGACTCACCAGGATCGGGCAGCTAATTGGGTTCTCAAAGACACGTGGCGAAGGCATGCAAATGGAACTAGGAGTGGTGGTTAGGCATGGCAAGACCGCGGGGATATGATCCACTGTTGAGACCCAAGAGCGCGAGAGGAGAGATTGTGCACGGGGGAGACAACTTCGCGTGACTGTGAGGGTGGGATCGGAGAGATACATGTGTGATACTTCGGGGTACAGGACACAACGGGACAACTCCCGAGACTCGGAGGAACAGACGATCCAATGCAACGGGGTGCGAACAGTCAGATGCCAGGTGATGTACTGTTGAGACGGCATATCGGTATATGCGCGATGCTGCCACTGTATCAGGCTATGATGGGTCCACTCAGCAAGTGAGCACCAGAGGCCTATGGGGTCGTACACAGACATGGCAGAAGCGTGCTTATTCCTACCTCAGTGCTATAACCGTAGTGGAAAGCGTTGGCAAACCGCTCCAATTCGTCCACAATCTTTTCAAGGTATCCTGCGAAGTCATAACAACCTGTTCCTGCGGACCTTCACAGTGAGTTAGACAGAGCAGGTTTAAATCCAAGCCTCCACCAGAGCTCACATAGGTCTGCAGGGGTTTTCTAATTTGCTGTGCCGGATGGACCGGCTTGGGTTAGAAAGAGGCGATGATGCGTAAAACCAATAACTTCTCCCGTAGGACCCGAAGATTACATGGGGCCGTGTCCGGTTACTAATGCTGAGACAACACCATATAAACTGCAACCCTTTCTTTAAGACATCACATCCTTACCCTCGGACTTTATCGGAGTGATGACATTGTCTCATCCCAAGATAGGGGTGCGATCTCCGGCAAGTTTTAGTTGATGAACCTTATCATTCAGATGGTCCGCTGAGTCATTCGCCTGTATGGCATTCTTAGATGAGTAATCAACATGGGCCGCGTCGAGATTTTATATAATGATCGTGTTCCCGTTAGCAGTTCGCAATCTTAACATCTTCATGACTTTGAAATATATGCGGAATTCCAATGGAGAGGACCCATTCATGTACGTCTTCTTTCAGCCAATGAGGTTTACCTGACCGTTTCATACAGCTTCACGTGTTCTTCTTTGACGAGGGGAGATTCATTACACGTTTACATCTATTCTTCACAGATCCCGATGAACACGGGGTGATTGTCCATAACTACAACAAACAATCTCTTTACTCTGGTCACATCCAACTCCTATCTACAATAACATGGCTTTCTCTTCTACAATCACATGGGATATCGGCAATATCTCATCACCCAGTTGTGTATGGGGGCAAAACCGTGGAGGACGGATACATGAATGCCCTTATTGTCACTTAGTCCTTTTGACAGGTGAACGAGCAGGGTTTTGTTGTGGGGATCGAGGAAAACGACTGCATGACATTAAGCCACTTCCTCCGTTGCCTGAAGAGTTCAATGTATTCACCCATGACCCCAACATTTCATCTTCATCGCGTGTTTTAAACTTGATCTACTCTTTTGCTTCTTTGGAATCTACATCAGACTTCCCTGGACTACATGGACCTCCAGGTTTTTTCTCTGTTCAAGGTCGACTTTATCACCGCCTACGACCAAAACATCAGAACTCCGCTATACGATGGTTATTATACGATGGCTTTCTAGCCTCTCAAGCCCCTCATCAAAATTGGTTTCATTCGTTACCACACGTCTGGACGATTGCAATGCGTGATGCATTGCTACGGGTTAATCCGTTTGTTCATGCATTGCGCCAACTGTCGTCCATTCAACCATCTATTTCTCCTGAAGCATCCATCATCCTCAAAGAATCATCGCCCTCAAATGAGGTGATAGCTTCTAAGACACACGTCATGCTTATACTTACAGCTGTTTAGATTGCTGCTATTATGTCTTTTCGCAACACTACCCAATCTGATGTCCATTCACGGTCTCTCACAGTTGCCAAGACCGATGGACATAATCAATCTATCCCCACCATTAGCCGTCTCTGGGAACCATTGGTATATCCCCTGTTTTTCCCACATGGCACTCTAGGCTGGGGTGTAAATGAAGGCTTGGGTGTTTCTGCATCTGATGCTGACACAGAGAGTGTCTCTACACAGATGTGGTACTACCGTGGCACACTCCTTCGTGAACCTCGGTTTCAACTCTTTGGCCGTCTATGCAATGAATATATTGTCGATATGTTCACTCGCGACCTAGAATGTAGACTGAACTACATCTGTCACAATCAACAAAAAGCCTCTCAAGATCGAGGTTCATCTACTAATAACATCTACTTACCTGCATCTTTTCTTGGTTCAAGAAAATGGGCCTCCGAACAGATTGCAGATGCTCTTGCCCTAGCTGCGACATATGGACCGCCTACATTCTTTATCACTATGACATGCAATCCTCAATGGCCTGAAATATCCCAGCAGTTGCGTCCTGGGCAAGGATTTGAAGATGCACCTTTAATAGTTTGTCGAGTGTTCAAGCGGAAATTGGGTCACTTTCTGTCAACATTATCATCGATGTTTCCAAATGCAGGTCGGCGATTATATTTGATATACTGCATTGAGTTTCAAAAATGCGGGTTACCCCATTGTCACATTCTCATCAAATTTCAATCCGAGTGTATCACACCTGATGACATCAACAAAGTCATTTCCACAGAAATTCCCTCTAATGATGAAGATGCTGCTCTCATTAGAACTCATATGCTTCACCATCATCCTCCTCGCAACCGGCCTGCATCACGTTACTGTCAGCGTGAAAATAATGGACTTCGCACTTGCAGGTTCAACTATCCACGCCAACTTCAGGAAAATACAACCTTTGATGATGAAGGCCGGGTATTGTATCGACGTCATATGCCTGGAGATGAGATGGTGGTTCCTCATTGCCTTCCATTAATCCGGAAATATTGATGCCACATCAACTTTGAAGCTGCAAGTACAGGTCATTTATTTCAATATATTTTTAAATACATTCACAAAGGTAAGTTCCTAGTGTATTCTTTCAAGCTTTTTCTAAACAGATGTAGGTCCTGATCGCACATGGGTACATTTGAGAGACTCCTCTGATTCATCACTTGATGAAATTGCTGAGTTTTGGGATGCGCGTTATTTGTCAGCAGGGGAAGCTGCATGGAGAATTTTGGGATTTCACATAACAAGCAAAGAACCTGCTGTTACAGCTCTTCCCATACACACCCCTGATTCAACATGTTATCATCAATACGATCGATCCTCACAACCTTCCAGCTCCATGTCCAAGCTTGACATTATTTTTCACATCCCTATGGGTCTTTTCATGACGACAACAATGTTGAACAAAGTTTTGCCAACCTCACTTACACAGACTACTATCGCCTTTTTCGTCTTCGAAAATTTAACTGGGATAATCAAAACAACTCCCGGTACTACATGGAAAAACCCAACGTCCTCGGCCAACCTATGATGCATGTCATTCTTCGTAAACCAAACAAGCCCCATATCACAAGACTACAACCCATCCGGCCATCTGAAGGAGAACGTTTCTATATCCACTCCCTTTTATTACACCTCCCAGCTATATCATTTGATGACTTGCGTACCATCCAGGGCCACTTACTGCCTACATTTCAAGAATCAGCTCTAAATCACAGTTTATTTGCTGATCAATCAGAAGGAGACTCATGCATCTCTGAGGCCATTCAAACTCTAAACACTCCACGGCAAATTCACCAATTATTTGTCCATCTCCTTACCAATGACTGTTGCCCTCTACCAATTAACACATGGCACTCATTCGGACATGAATTATCACAAGACTTCCTCCACCAACAAGGTGGTAATGTTGACTTAGCACAGACAGCTGCTCTGACAGAAATATCAAAAAACTTGGATGAACATGGACATCAATTGTCGGACTTTGGATTACCTGAACCACGTCTACGTGGAACAGAAATTGAACATGAGTTACGGCAATGGTCAGCAAACATCCCTTTGCTGCATCATCGGAGTCAAATATGTCGTGCATCTTTCACGGATGAACAAGAAGCAATCTTTTCTGAAATTGAACAAGCGGCTAACTCTAAATCTCCACTGCGATTATTTGTTGATGGACCGGATGGCCGTGGGAAAACATTTCTTACAAACACCATCTGCGACTCATGTCGTCACCTACGTGAGATTGTTCTGCCCACTGCAACTTCTGCATTTGCTGCACAAGTTTACCCTGGAGGTAGAACCACGCACGCTGCTTTTAGAGTATATAATTTTGATTCCATTACACTGCTTTGAGGACTTACACATTTGGTTGCAGGTACCTGTCAATGATGCATCTGAGTTCTTACTATCGCCTATTGACCCTGATGACCCACGAGGACAACTACTCAAAGAAGCCTCTATCATTATCTGGGATGAAGCTCCTATGGCTAATCATGCAGTTCTCGCATGTGTCAATGAAACTCTACAACGCATCATGCAGAATGACATGCCATTTGGAGGAAAGATTATCATCCTCTTAGGTGATTTCCGTCAAACGTGTCCTGTTGTGCGAAAAGGTTCCAAAATGGATGTCATTGATGCATCCATTCGCAGCTCTCCCCTCTGGAATGAGTTCCAAGTCCGTTCCTTGACTGCTCCAGTGCGTCACGCGATGGACCCTGGATTTGCCTCTGCTATTGATGACATTGGCAATGGCCCTTCTGGCAATGTTTCTTTGGACATGATTCAATGTATCACATCTACTACAGATGCTGTTGACTTTGTATTTCCACCTGAGGTTTTGTCAGACCCCACTCAATGCCTGACCCGTTCAATTCTTGCACCAACAAACTCACAATGTGACATGTATAACTCCATATGCCTTCACAGGCTGAACACTTTGGAAAAAATCTACACTGCAGCAGACTCTATCAAAGAGACTGATGACGTTAACCTCCTCTCACCTCAAGGCATCCTTGACTATGTAGCCCGCCAAACACCAGCTGGACTGCCTTCTCATACGCTATCTATCAGACTTGGAGGAATTTACCGCTTGATGCGTAATTTGTCAATTGGCCATGGCTTGGTCAAAAACTGCAGAGTAGTCGTCACTCAATTGGGAACAAAGCTCATCACTGTTAACTCCCTCTGTGTCCACGCTGGACTTAATTGTGTTGATAAAGAGAACATCCTCCTTCCCCGTATCACCTTCTCTTCTTTATTGCCCTCCACTGGCCACACTCTTCTTCACAAGCAAGTTCCTTTATGTCCCGCATATGCAACCACTTTCAACAGCTGTCAAGGTCTTACCCTGGATCGCATTGCCATAGACCTGACAACCCCCGTATTTAGCCATGGGCAACTTTACACTGCTTTATCACGGGTTCGACATAGACTGGACGTTCGAGTACGTTTTCCTTTACATGAACTACAGACACAAAACATCGTCTACAATGAAATTGTCCTCTAACTCTCCCACATCCGCTAAAGACTCGCCGAAACGAAGCACAGGCGAGGCTTGTAATTACTAAAAGGATGACAGATCTCCGATGCTGAATTCGCACTAGCACATGATGATGATTTGTTGGTATGGCTGAAAGTGAGTAAACTACTTATAGAATCTTATGCTTATGGTTTATGCTATATTAGGATGGGCCTTTGCCTGAAGATTTCTTCAGTGAGATTTGGAGAGTGCAATCAAAGGTATTTTTAGTGGATCAAGGTCAGTATGCCATGGCATATGAGTTCCTTGGTTCATTATGCTACATAAACAGTTGGCATGTTAGAAACAACATATGTAGCCTCTATGGATGATCAATCAGACATGGAACCTGGCATGATCCGTGAGTGTAACAATGAAGAAGATCCAATGAAGAGGTATAAATGTCCGGACTGTGGAAAGTCATTTGGTCGTCCCAGTAGTCTTAAGGTTGGTCTCTATTATTTTTCATGTAAATCAAGCCTTGAGTCAACTTCTTTGGATTAACAGACACACGTATATGTCCACAGGGGCAATAAGTGTACATATTCTCACCTCTATTATATTGATAATTTCTTATCCATTTTCTCCAGCATATGCATGCCCTGCTCTGGGCTGTGACAAGACCTTCAGTATACGATTGAATATGATCCGACATCTGCATAATAAACGTGAGTGGGAAGACAATGACGATGATGATAACAGGTATAACCATCACCCCACATTCTCAACTCATATCTCACATGGCCCTGCAGAAAGGTGGTCTCTGTTGAGATCTGAAGATCCAATGGAGGATGTTCAGATTGACAATAGTGTACATTCTTCTAGGATATATTAGATATATTTTAAAATATCAACCCTATGTTACGTATCGAGATTTCCGCTAAGTCGGAACTGGAAAGGACAGCGGCTTCAACTTATGGGTTGCGCCCCCGATGAACTATCGTCCTAAGTATTTCGGAAATGGGTCGGAAGATGGAAAGTATTGAACTAAGGGTTGGTTGGAACCTGAGTCGGAACTGAGGCGGAAGGTGGAAGATGGAAGGCGGAGAGACGGAGGTCTTGCTAGACTCGCTGTGCTAAGAACAGGAGATGGAGCGAAGGAAATCAAGTATCAAAGGTGATTATCTGATTGCAGAAACGGAGACATACATGAGAGGGTTTTTATACAAAGAGCAGAAGCAACAGGTAATGGTATGGTACTAAGCACATTCCGGGGGGAGCAGAAGTCGGGTAGACATACGTGGGAACTAACTGATTGGGAACAATGGGACTACAAGGGGGGTTCAGGGTAAGGTAAAACAATGGCAAAAGAACAAGGGGTCGGAAAACATATCTGACAATGAACTACAAGGGTGACCGGATGTATGATCTTGATGAACAATGAAGCGGGTCCGGAGTGTCTGAGTAATAGAGTTGAAAGAACAAGGGAGTAGAACAAGGGGCGGAATGTTGGAATTAGCGGAGGGGCGGAATGTGTGTAGAACTGATGGTCAGAAATTGGGAATGGACGGTGGTAACACCCTAACCGAATTCATAGTCCATCATTTTGAGAAATTTGTATATTGTGGATATCCTAAAATTTTTGAATGTTCTGATATTTTAAAAATATATTTGTATGTGCTGGAACATAATGTGTAATGAGATAACAGAGCCATTTCAGATAGGATTTGGATGACTATATGTTAAACATATATAGCAATTTTTTTAAATGTACAATGATAGAATGTAGAGGCAAGTATGGACCATAAGACTAAACATTAGAAGTATATATGAAGCTGGTTAGATGTATGATGACAGAATGTCGAAGCAAGTATAGACAATAACTCTACTATGAAGGTTAATCAAAAGGGTCATGTGATACAGCATATATGAGTATATAATATATATTATACGAGTATTAATAACAACATACAGGAATATATAGTAGTATTTATAAGGAGAATAATAGGTGTTATTAGAAGATTCTGTATATATTTAAACATCTCAGAGATATATATACATATGAGAGAGTATTAGACTATAATAAGAAGTAATAGATACTTGGATAGATATTTCTAACAGATATGAGTAGGAGTATTAGTATGAGTAGTTATAATGAGAGTGTAGTTGTCCAGCAGCTGTATAATATGAGCTGGGTACTTTGCTAGATCATTCAGCATTTCCTGAACAGTATTTGTGCCTTTGTTATGACCATGTGTTTCTGACTTCTGACACTTGTTGTGATAAACGCAACTATCTCATTTCAAATCATTTATATATAAAAGGAACTAATAAAGAAAGAAAAAAAGAAAAAAAAAATCAAAAAGAAACAGAAATGACATTTATGATAGACGTCGGTGCAGACGACGATCACACGAATTTACGACATGCTATATTACCCATAGATCGGGTAATGTACAGAAGTTCAAGCATCGACCACGTGCGGTCGATCAGGGATGGCGCGCCTATCGAGTGATGGCATTGGCCATGACGTCGACAGGCGCCAGGCCATAGTGTAAGGACCCGGCCAAAGGCCGGTTACTTACCGATAAAACCTTCTTCCGAGCCCGAGCCTTGTGATATTTCGTGCCCGAGTACACATGATCCTTATCCACGCCCGAGCCCGAGCCCGAGCTTGAGTTTATATCCGACCTTGATCCCATGCCCGTATCCCCTTAGTTACTGATTCCGCTCCATCACGCATCATTCATATATTACCTTGCCCTGACCTCGGCCTCCTGACCTCACCCTGACCTCCACCAATATGTTCGCCCCTGACTAGTACCCTCGCTCGTATATAACCCCCTTGTATGCATTCCTACTCCTCAGTCTGAAAATCAACTATCGTATCCCTTCGATCCCTAGCTAGTTTCTAAGCCTCGCTTCTTAAGCCAAACCTCGCCTCTTATTCGTTTGCCTCCGAAGTTGGGACTCATGCGTAGGGTCGGCGCAGCACATAAGCTGAAGCCAAGTCCCTCTCCGACTTCCCCATCCAAACCTCGCCCCGTAACCTCGGACCTTGCCTCGGGTTTCGTTCCCGACCTCGGTCAACCTTACGACGGATTGTACCGTAACAGTATTTTCAGACTGCTTACACCTACGTATCCCTTTTCTTCACTATGTCCATAATGACTCGTTCTCACACCCTTCGGGGTATATCAGAACAATGACGTTTCTCGGAAGCCCCCGACGACACACCACCGTCTCCGGGGGTACCCCTCGCAGACCCCGCCGAGCCTAGTAACAAAGGCAAAGGTAGGGCTAACCCCGGTGATCCTTCAGGTGATCCAGGTGATGGCTCGGGAAGTTCTGACAACGATCAGGACCTCCCCAACCCACCACCTGAGGACCTCGGTGACCTCGAGGACAACGAGCTTATGCGTCGAGTGTTCATCAAACTCGCGAAACCTCGCGAGTCCGAAGCACGAGCCAAGGTCAAGGAACCGGATAGTTATGACGGTACTGACCAGGCCAAGCTTCGCACCTTCTTCCTTCAATGCGTACTCAACTTCCGAGATCGCCCCACAGCTTTCAAAACTGGGGCCTCGAAGGTGCAGTATGCTATTTCTTACCTGTCCGGCTCAGCTCTACAGTATTTTGAGCCGGCGATCCTCGGCGAAGTCCAACCCGAGCCAGATTGGCTCGAGGACTGGGACAGCTTCAAGGCCGAGCTCGAGCTCAACTTCGGGCCATACGACAACGCTGCCCAAGCCGAGATTGACCTCGAGAAAATCGTTATGAAAGAGCACCACAAGGCCGCGTGATTCTTTATCAATTTCGCCCGAGCTTCGACTCGGACTCAGTGGAACGATGCGGCCCTCCGACACTTCACCTACAAGGGCTTGGCCAAACAAATCAAGGATGACTTACTTCACTTCCCTCGATTCCGCAGCCTCGCCGAGCTTAGGAACTTGGCGCTGGAATGCGACAGCCGTTACTGGGAGCGTAAGGAATACGACGCCATGATCAATGGCCGTAGCTCCCAGCCCGCACGCGCCACTAATCAGTCCAGCAGCAATGCCACTAACAACAACCAGTCTTCCAGCGGTTCTAATAAAAATAAGAACCGCAACAAGACTAACAACAACGGCAAGGGTTCCAACAACAACTCTTCGAACAACAAAAGCCAGCCCGACATATCGAGGAAGCTTGGGAAGGATGGCAAACTACTTCCCGAGGAGCGCCAACGTCAGGTCGACCAAGGCCTTTGCCTGCTTTGCGGCACCAAGGGCCACGTCGTCAAGGACTGCCCGAAGAACAAGTCTACCGGCGGTAGCGGTTCTAAAGGTCGGGCAGCGAAGACCCCTAACGAGGGGACATCCGCCTCCATTACGGAGGTGAAAAACTAGGTAGCAACCTCGGAACCACACGATCCGAGGATTGCGGTAACCTCACCCGTGTGCTCAGACTCAGTGCCGCTTCTCATTCATTGTCCAAAGATTCCCTTAATGTAGATCTAACTTCACCTTTGCTTCCCAACGTCGCTTTTGTTGCATTAGTTGACTGCGGGTCCTCAGATTGTTTTATCGAATCCAGATTTGTCCAGAAGTACTCTATGCCTGCTTATCCTGTCTCTCATATACCCTTGAAACTATTTGACCGTAGTACTGACACTACCATTACCCAAGCTCTAGACCTCTGCATTTGCTTTCCGACCGGCGAAAACAATGGGTTACCTTCTACGTAACCTCGCTCGACTCGAGTTGCTCGATGGTACTTGGCCACAACTGGCTCACCCGCCACAATCCGTCAATTGACTGGGTATTGGGCAGTATTACTTTCAAGACCATCGACCTAACAACGACTCCAGCGACCATGGTGACGTCAGCCCGCTCAGCTTCAGCTATGACTTCGACCTCGCCTACGGCATCTTTGCCCCCGCCTCCGACCTCGCCTCCGAAGTTGCAAGCACCGCTCGTTTCCCTAATCAATGCACCCGCTTTCATGCGCGCGTCTAGATTGGAAGGGTCTGAAGTGTTTCAGCTCAATCTGGCTTTGCCTGAGCTCCTCGCCAGAGGGGCAACATCGGGAGAACGTTCCTCCGAGCTTTCTGAGAATGTTAAGAAACATGTTCCCGAAGTATATCACGAATTTGCAGATGTGTTCAGTAAAGCACGTGCTGACACTCTAGCTCCCCACCGACCCCACGATATCAAAATCAACCTCGAAGAAGGGACCTCGCCACCTATCGGTCCAATCTACTCCCTCTCGGCTTCCGAACTCAAAGCACTTCGCGAGTTCATTGATGAGCACTGAACATCGTTTCATTCACCTTCACGCTCGCCTCATGGTGCACCGGTATTGTTTGTTCGCAAAAAATATGGCTCACTTCGGT
>WHVA01000449.1:0-94348 GCA_015179125.1 Gautieria morchelliformis
ATGTCCCTTCGCCTCGGGGAGGCTGATGCTGCACAACACCGTCATCGCCGTCAGCGCATACAGAACAGACAGACACGCGCATTCCGCCATCCCGTGACGGTCTCGAGTGCGTGCTTACTGTCCTCGAAACGCTTCGGATGATTTCATAGCTTGGCACTCACAATCTATCCACACGTAAGGAAATTGCAAGCTCTCTATTTTATGCAGTATCCGGCAGGCTGTTTGATGTCACCATGCATTGCATAGTCCTCGGTCCCTGTTACTGCGGCCAGACCATACAGCAGTTGAGATAATAAGTCCACGCTTCGAGTGACGCGTCTTTCACGTGACGTCCTGTACTGTATTGCATTGCCGGTGGCTGATGAAGCGCCGAACACTGTCGAACGACCATGTCCGCAAGGCGCTCGAAAGCGCCCCCGAGCAATCTCAGCGTGCTCGCGGGTATAGAGTACGTTCTTCGTGCGCAGCCCAGCACCTTCCACTTAGTTTTCTTCCAGACAGGACCGTTCTCACCACCTTACAGGCTCCTTCCTCCCTGCAACGCGAGTCTGCGTCCTTCTTTCTAGTCCTGTTTTTTTTTTATCTCTAACCGCCGTGTCTGCAGCCCTACAGGTTCAAACACACCCGTGAATGGCTCTCTGCCATCCTCGCGCTCAGCATCCCCGGCCTTGCGCTCGGCACCCATCCTCCAGCCGTTCGCCCGCTTCTCCTCGGATTCAGACGGCCTATGGTCGGATTTCAGGAGCATGCGCTGGATGCGTGTCCCAGAATCGTCTTTCAAGATGCTCATCTATCCCGTCATCTTCTATGCCAACTACCGCTTTCTCCAGGCCTGGAATCTCGTCCCACCCGACTGGTACAACCCATTTGAGCCCCTCCTCTTCATTTCCCATCGCATTCCCGACTCGTCTCCCGACTCCCCTCGCTACCAGAAAGGGTACCTAGACCTTCCCTTCATCGCGTTTTATGTCATCGTGTGGTCATTCATACGCCAAGCGTTGACATTATACGTCTTCCATCCAATAGCCCGTTGGTTTGGAATATACAAGCCATCAAAATTAGACCGTTTTGGAGAGCAAGGATATGCGATCGCATATTACTCTTTCATGGCCCTCCTTGGCCTAGTGAGCAACTCTTTTCGAGATCCGTCTTGGTCCGCTGAACAGTGTGTCTAGCGTGTCATGTCGGAATCCAAGACATGGTGGTACCGCACGGAGCACTTCTGGCTAGGTTCGCCTGTTTTCCCAGCTACTTAATACTCTCACCTCCCTTCAGAGTATCCGTACTGGCAGATGACGCCTCTCATGAAGACTTACTACCTCCTACACTCGGCGTACTGGATACAGCAATTTCTCATCCTCGTCTTGGGACTCGAGAAACCACGCAAGGACTTTACGGAGCTTGTAGGGCACCACATTGTGACGCTCTGGTTAATCGGGTAAGAGTCCCAATGTCATGCACGTGTGTGCTTTCTCAGGAGATTCGTGATCCTACAGATGGAGCTATCTTATCAACCTCACTCCCATCGGCAACGCGGTCTTTCTCAGCATGGATTCTTCTGACTCCGTCTTCGCAGTATGTTGACGCTTGCGGTATACTATATATGCAAACCTCCGTGACCTCGCTTTTCCCAGCTCGCAAAAATATTCAATTATCTCGGATTCGAAAAAACCAAAAACTTCACTTTCGCGTGCTTTATGGGCGTGTGGACGTGCGCGGACGTCCTGCTCATATCCCACTCAGTTCTCTGACCGTGAACACAGATACTTCCGCCATTGGCTCAACCTCCTCATGCTATGGTCCGTCTGGACAGAATTTGACCTCATTCCGTACGTATGAACATTCGCACGTGATCCCCAACACTCATGGCACATACAGCGAGCATGCAAAGCAATGGAACCCCGCCGAAGGCGTGTGGTTCCCGTACTGGATGAAGTACCAAGTATTTGTACCCCTTCTAGCGCTGCAAATCGTCAACCTCTTCTGGTACTTCCTCATATGGCGTGTCCTCCTGCGGTGAGTGTGTCTCTATAATCATGGCTTCATTCGGACATTCGTTCTTCTTACGTGGCGATAACACAGGGGCATATTTGTGTCGAAAATTGACGATGAACGTTCTGATGACGAGGGCGAAGCAGACGAAACAGGACATGAAACCGCGCCAAATGGTCCTGCGATGGCCAACGGCTCTGTCGGCCCGTTACAGAGTTCTGGCGATTACGATGACAAGGACGACTGACTCCAGTCGGCACCTTATCTGGACGCCTGGATATCATCTGCCGCTACCTCCGCTCGCGATGACAGATCTATCCCGACGTGTGCTGGGATGGGTGTTACAGAAGTGTGGCTGCACATAAGTATTTGGCGGTGTATGTATGTGATGTTAACAAATAGTCACGCATTTGTTTTGAGTTTTTAGGCGCCGGCACCTTGCTTTGAGCCGGCCTCCCTCGAGCTGTCAAGGTTACGTACATCACCATTCTGTAAAATGTTTCACGTCGACAGAATGTTGCGCGCCATTGGCTCCAGATCTGCGGTAAGTACTGGGCGCTTCGGCGTCGGCCAAATATTCTAGGACCATCTCCCCAATTTGCCTCAAACTCCGTTGGGATCAAGTTCGCGAAATATTTCAGCCTCAACCCTCCATATTACCACCGATCACAGTTAGGATGGGGTTCATCAGGGAAAAAGGAGTAGTCGTGATGCCGATAGACTACCCCTGTTTCTCTGATGTTAAATGGAGGCAATGCGCCAGTGCTGTATGGAGCTCAGCGACGTGGTGGACGGTCACGGTGGTCTGATCGCGCGCGAGAAACCCGGCAAAAGCCAGGCCCACCGAGGACAAGACAAGCCCATCGATTCGCGCCTCCAGACGTCAAAAGCTAGAAAACACTCTCCAAACGTCCGTCATTTGAGTAGTCAAGCTTCACGCCTCTAATACACACGCCGCCCCGTACTCCTCACAAGAAAATTCACGGAAAAACCCAGAACAGAAAGAAGAAAAAAAACACCTCGTCATGCACTGATCCCATCGTCCGTGGCTCCTAGTGATACAAAAAAAAAAAGCAATGCGATGCGATGCGACTCGGGTACGTATATATCAGTGGTGCGGTGGTGCGGGGCATGAGAAAAGCAAGGGAAGGGGGACGCGCGAGCGAGGGAAAGCAGGAGGATGCAGACAGCGATTGTATTCGAATCGAGAGCATGAGCAGAACGGGATGCAGTCCAAGACTCATATGAGGAGAGAAAGGCGCGGGCACCACTCCCGTGCTCGGCGTGCGTGCGTGCGTGTACGATGATTAGTACTATATTGAGGGGGTAAAGTATTTCTTTTTTATATATTTTTGTTGCGGCGTGTGTTTGCAATCCTTGGTTTGGTTAGGGTGGGCGCGTGTGTTTGGTGAGTGTCTCGGTGAGTCCTTGGGAACGTACGTATACATGTGGGGGGAGTGGGAACGAAACATCGGTGTTCCAGGGAGCTTCGACGTCGTGTGCGGGCGCATGGGGGGCTCGTGTGTAGGCGTTGCAAGGCGGGATGGGATGTCCGGAGAATATACAACGTGGGCATGGGCACGTATAAGTAAGACGAACACGGGCCATCAGATTAGGGAGTCGAGACACCGTCACGGCGTCGCACGCCGTGCCGCAGTCGAGAGCGGCGCGGACCAAATCACGGAGGACGCGTCACCTCCGGCAGCTCCTCCATCATCTCCTCCCTCGTCCGCTTGTGTGGTATATTCGGCATACAGGACATTATCTGTGCATGCGCATCTCTCCCTCCTCCAGCTCCAAACCCGGACTCTTCCGCTCTCCCTGCCGCCGTGCCCCGCGAGCTGGCACCGGCATCCCCGCCCCGTCTCCTCCCGTACGACCGCCGCGTCGTCGTCGTCGTCGTCGTTGTCGTCAGCCGCTCAGCGCCGGCCCGGCCGCGCAGATGCGCCCCCCGCCCGCGCGTCCCGGGGACGCTTTGCATACGCTCCAGCCGCGCCACCTCCCCGCGCATGCGCTCGTTCTCGAACCGGAGGCGCGTGAGCGAGTACTGCCAGCTGGTTTCCGAGGGCGCAGTCGTCGGCGACGGCAAGGACGTGGAGGCGGAGGCGGACGCCGATGCGGAGAACGGGGATGCGGGGGAGGAGGGGAAGGATGCGGGAGACGGGGGTAAGGACAGCGTATCAAGCTCGGCAAAAATGTTACCCCGCGAGGGGCGGGGCGTTCGTGAGCGGGTGTGGGTGTGCTGGGGCGAGTCAGTGGACCGGGATGGCAGTGCTGCCGATGGCGACGACCTCAGCGAGGTCTGGCCACCGTGCGTATCTACGCCTGCGTCTGCCCCGGCAACACCCTCGCCCAACAGAAGCATCTGAAACACCACCTTGCCCGGCACTGCCGGGGCGCGCCTTGCCTCTTCCTCACTCATGACGCCCTGTTCTCTGTCCCGGGGCTGGGCGATGAAACGGAGTTCGACGGGAATCGGGCGAGGCGCCGCCACCCCCGCACCCGCACCCATACCGGACACGGACACGTCTCCTGTCCCGTCGCGCTGCACGTCCCCGCCCCCTTGTCTCTGCCTGTCTCCGTTTGCACTCTCCAGCCCCTCCGCGTGCACCGTGCGGGCATTCTGCGCCCTGACTGCGCCCCACCGCTGCATATAGCACCGCACCCGTCGCACCTCGTCCCGCTCCATCCGCGTGCTCGCACACGCCGCCCCCGCTAGCACCTCGCCCACCCGCCGCACGTCGGAGGGGAGGAGGAGCGCGGAGAGGGAGTGGCCGACTAGCACGGCGCGCGCTGCGTCTAGTGCCGGGCCCGTGAGGCGGGCTGAGCCGCACGGGGCGTGCGTATACCCGAGCATTTGCGCGCCCCCGGGGCTCGCTGACAGTATGATCCCGCTGGGCGAGACGAGGCCCCAGCACTCCGGCCTCTGATCCATTCCCACGCTCCCGTCGCTCAGCCCCTCGCCCACGCTGTCCACCACGCCCCACCCCAGCTTGCCCACGCCTACCCGCCTGCCGACGAGCACGACCGCCTTCCGCCCCTTGCCCGGCTCCACGTGCAGCCGCCCCCGCGCCTCGAGCCAGACGTACCCGCCTCTGGTCTTGTGCGCGGCGCGGAAGAGGAGGGAGATGGACTTTGGCGGCGGCGGCGAGGGCGGGAGGAGGATGATGGGGTGCGGGTGGCCAGGGATGTGGGCGGGGTGGGGCGGCACGTTGTGCGCGAGGGTTGACGATGCATCCTTCAGCTTCCGCATGAGCGGCACGACGTCCGCGGGGTGGCACAGCCGCGCAATGCTCTTCCCCACGAGCTCCGCCGCGTCGTACCCCAGCACGCGTGTGACTGCGGGCGCGACGTAGAGGAGTGTGCCCTTGAGGGATACGACGTGTATGAAGTCTGGGGAATGCAACGGATGCATCAGTCGAAACAAACGCCAACGGGCCAGCGAGGTGTGAGGCAGCGCGGGAGGCCTGCGTGGAGAGTCGGGCGTACGCACCGTCCATATTCTCAAGCAACATCGCGTGCAGCTCTGCCCGATCCCCGTCCCTCGCGCCCTTGGCCCCCACCTCTGCGTGCGAGGCACCCGTGCCCACAACCGGAGTAACGCCCGCAGCGCCGCCCGCTGCCCCGCCGGCTGCACTGACGCCCCTCACCTTCCTCACCACGTCCATCATATCCGCACTAACGCCCTTACCTCTTCTCACGCCCGGCGCACCCAACACTCCCGGCGCCACACTCCCCACACCGCCATAGCCATACGCGTCCGCGGCGGCGTAGCCCGGTGCATTCCCCGGCTCATGGCCAGGCGCAATCGTCTGCGAATAATTCACTATATAACTCCCGTCGCGGAGTTTTTCTAATATCGCATTTGGCTGCTCCGCGAGGTCGACCTGAAACCCCACGCAGTGCGTGATCTCCTCGTCTGCGTCCGCGTCGTTCTCGCGCGCGCCGGCGGCGTAGGGATGCGCCGAATAGTCCTCCGGCGCGGAGATGGGGATGCACGTGACGAGGTTGACGAACGCGGTCCCGTCTTTGCGGTAGTTTATGAGGCTGGCCTGGCACTCTTTTTCTTGGAGGAGGGACTTGCGCATGTGGTGCACGGCGGAGGGGGCGGTGTGGCGGCGGGGGGCGCCGCGGGCGAGCTGGCCGGTGGGGTGTTGGAGGAAGCGGCAGTTGCGCCCGAGGACTTCGGGGGCGGTGTAACCTGTTAGGCTGGGCAAGGGGGTCAGCGGGGTAAAAGGTGGGGCGGAGAGAGACGGGGCACGCACCGTGTGAAGGTAGGACTAGCATACACGATCGGGGCATCGACCCTCCTCAAGTCGGCGACGACAAAGCTGCACGTCATGTCGACGGGGCCGAGCATGATCTTGGGGTTGGGGCGCGTTGCGACCTTTGCGAGGATGCGGAGCATGTCGAAGCCGGAGGCAGAGTAGAGAGGGAGGCCGGTGGGTGGGAGGGGTGGGAGGGGCGCGGTGGGGTCTTGCGGGTTCGGGGTTGGGAGGGCGAGAAAGGGGTGGGCGGGGAGAGCGGGTTGGGAGAGGGAAGTGGAGGGTGTGTTGGCGAGGGTGCGCTGGTGGTGGAGGAGGGCGCGTCGGTCATGTAGGGCGTCGCTGGGCGGGGTGAAGGGGAGCGTGTCCATTGGCGGGGAGTCAAACTCGAACGGACGGGGTGCATGTAACGATGGCTGCTCTGCAGGCATATCTGTATATTCTTTCGACAGGCCAGGTTGACACTGGTCGTACCTGGGCCGTGTGAGAACGAACTAAGCATGGAGCAGCACGGGGCACACACCAATATTTATCGTACTCGGACCACGCGTGTGGTCCTTGACCATACATGCCAGGGAGCACTTCCGCACCACCACCACGAGCCAGACTGGGCGTGCCGCCGAGCACGAAATGCGGGATCTGGAACTGGACGGTGGAGCCGGTGCGAAGAAAAGCGAGCTGGCGGTCGTAGTCGTCTTGCTCGTCCGGGTACGGGTGCAGGTTCTGGTCCATGATGGTGGTGGGGAAGAAGAAGGAGTGAGAGCGGCAAACTTATGACAAGCACCGTGTTCATCTAATCCAGACTCCGACGGACCGATGGTTATCAGATTACGAGATTATCGCAATTGTACAGGCGAGCGTGCGAACTGCGGCCGTAAAAGGGAAAATGTGCTGCGGGCGGCTATGAATGGCTAGTCCCCGCATCGATCATGGGAGCCGGGAACACGGCTCCCCCGCATTCGAGCTCCGCGCGCCGTGCCGGCCGAGTGATCCGTGCTGCGCGGGGCCGCTGCGTCTTCTACGGCGGATCCACGACATGCAGCACACCGTTTCAGCTGCACGCACGTTGAACGGCTGCGGCCCTGTACGGATCTCCTGTCGCGTTTCCACTGGAAATGCACATGGACCTGCCCTTTCGTGCGACACGCCGCGCCTGCAATTGCATATCGATGTCAGAACGCGGACACTATTTGATCTATGGCGGTGCCCGTGTCCTTCGCGTCGTATTAACTTCCATTTAATCTGGGGCACAGGCAGGCGTCGGCGGTGCGTGGAGAATCCACTGAACGTGGGTGGTATCAGGCGATTTTCTCACTCGCCGTGGCGCAATTCAATAAGTCCTTCTTGCATCAGTTCAATTCTCATCTTCTCCCCCGCAGCCCTCAAAATCCGGTCTCTTCATCTCCGCATACACATGCCCGCCACCGCCGCGTTTCCCACTGAATCCACACCAGGTCCCGCCGATGCCGCCGCGTACCGTTTTCCATCACTTTCCACATCGCCACCCCCTCTGCTACCGTCATATACAGTACGAACCCTATAATCCCGCTCCCTGCGCCTCTAGGGGTTAGACTGGACTTGTACACCGTATTCCTCCTTCCGTGTCCAAACCAGTAAAACGACGGAGAAATGATGGCGTGTTTCAGAAAGGGGATGGTCTGGGCCGGGCTAAATCACGGCTACGTATTTCCTAATTCAGCGTCGCAGTATCTTTCACTCGGGGGATCTTCCATCAGTGACTAATCACTCACGTACATACACAGCTGCGCCGCTCACCGACATGCTGACTCGGACTACCAGCGCCAGCGGGTCCGGTCACGGACGTGGGGCCATGGGATATGCCCTCCGACACCGGTGCCGTCAAATGGTTTGTCAAAACGGCGCCGGCCGTCAAGTCTATACAACACGGGTGCAACCATACTGTCCGGCAGCATTCTCACGTTGTGCGCTTACATAAATTTTCCGCTCTGAGCCTGAATTCTCGATGACGCCTTCACTTGCGCCGACCGACACGGACTTAACGCCCTCTTGGCGACGACAAAGTCAACGTTCGCTGTCATGGAGATTGGAGAATTGCCATGCGGACGCGGATAGGCGATCGTAGCTATACGTGGCCTGGGAAATTACAGACTTACTACTGGAGATGGAGGTCCACAAATGTGCTAATCTCGCGAGATGTGTACGAGTGTCAGCACGAGAGTGGGTCGTGAGGGCAATGTACTAACGCGTGGTAGATTCCCCACCATCTATCCCCCTTTCCGGGATCGTCCCCTTCTCTCGCCAATTTTAGGTCCCGAGCCGTTCCTTGTGCCCCACCCACTGGCACATCGCCCCTCCGGGCTGGCGGGGCTGTGCAAGAATTGTCTTCGCGACCCAATATTACGCGTATTCTGGTGCGAGTATAGACTCCCGTCGCGTCTGTCAGCTTCACCAAACTATCCTCATCGCAAATTCAACCTTCCAACGATTTGAATACCCATGTGCGTATGCCACTGAGAACCTACTTACTGTGTACGGCGTGAGATCCAGGTGCGTAATCATGTGCGAGAGCGCCTGCGAGCGCACCACCATGGCGGATACAGGGAAAGGGGCAAACTCTACCTACGCGACACGAAGAGTGGGTGCTTGTGTACGCGCTTCGAAGTTCGGTCACGAGCGACGCACGTGTGCTACGCGTCCACATCCGCGATGATGGCAGGGAAGAGTCTTTGTCATTGCCCTTTACACCTGCAACTATGAAAAGGCTAGATAATTAGGCGAGGTGCTTCAAGGCTTTTATTATATTCAATATCACCAATATCAGTTGACCATCACTGTCAACTTCACAGTCAATAGAATAAGGTGAGAGCGGTACACCGTGTACGCTTCGCGTAGTTCCTCCCCAAAAACCTGCCCCTGGGCCTTCTAGTCAGCCTATACGTCTTCGCGGCTGTCCTTGAGAAGGTTGGTGAATTCAGGCAAGCATTCAGAGATTGTCGTAAAGTACCGAAGAGGCGTCATGTAGGTGATTTTGGAACTACCTTTTAGGGATATGCTCGATCTGCGCGTCTTTTCTGGAAAACTTTCTCGTGGCAGGTCTGCTCTAGCTGCTCCCACTGGCGGACAGTTTCACTTTCAATGCCGTCATTTTGTCATATATGAACCCTGTCAAGAAGTTCCCATTGTTGTCCGCAGACTTCTAAAGCATCCCGAAGTTATGGTGTGTCGGACTCGTAGACCTGATCCGATGGCTAGGACGTCTCCACCAAGTTTCCTCAGCTCACTCAAACCTGTCCGGTTGGGAGGTAGATGTGGTCCACTTGACCAGTCCATTACTTTGCATCGAAAGTTCAATCTCGAGCACTTACATTCACTCTACAGGAGCAATCAGTTGGAAAGCCTCTCCCCCTGGGCTCTCCCCTTCCCTTGGACTGCGCCCGCTCGCTCATTCTGGATAATGTCACGGTTGATTGATCAATCGATCAGGCATCGCCCCTCGACTAGTGATGTTCATTTAGCAGCAAAAGGCCCGCTTTTACCACTGGCTTGGAATGTTACACCATTCATATAGTGCAGCCTTGTCGAGACCATTCCCGAGCTACATAGGGGAGACGAGCTAGGTGCCACGATCCACACCGGGTGTCCTCGCTGCCAGTTGACCATATGTTGCCCGACACAGTACTGCAAACTACGGTATGCATGAGCAGCGTGACTGACAGGATGAAAGCGCGACTCAACTCATGACACCAGACTCGGAACATAGCTCATCAGATCTGGATCCTTCAAGTGGATACATCTTGTACGTCATGGATGAACTGCCAGTGCCACTGGCTGCTTAGGACCGCCTCTTTCAGCAGCTGTAAGAGTACATGAAGCAATGATTCTATCATCGACATTGGTGAATTAACTTGTCTACTAAAACTCTTCCGGATTTGCTCAGGCTCAAGAACTACGTAGCTGACGATCTTACATTGGCACTCTCTTATGTGGCTAACATGGGCCACGGCTAGCTTCAATTACATGTAAACTACGAAGCTTGAAGACTCGAGTGCGGTGCAAAAAATCGTGCTTCCTTTATTTTGAGCATCTCCATCCTTCAGAAAATTAGGGCACATCATTATATATCGGAACGTGTATATATGACAAGAAGGATCATACCACTCGAACTCCCCTTCGTTGAATACACAGACGCAAGAAAGACTGGAGAGGGACTGGTGCGTACATACAAGGTCATACATGACGATGCCAGGTCAAATCCGAATCTAGGCAAAGATAAGATACGAAACCGAAACGGTATGTAGGTGACGAAGCATATCATAAAATCGTCCGATGGAGGGAAAAATGTATTATGAAACACAACAGTCCATCCTTTGTATAGAAACGTCCGGGGTTAGAGAGCGAATGTCCACGTGCAGATGTCCTACTAGATCATGAAGAGCGGTTAGCTGATGGGACGAGCCATAAACCTAAAACTGCGCAGTGTCAGCAACGTACCTATCATAAGGCGAAGATGCTGTTCAATCGAGCCACAGATCAATGCTGCAAAGCCCATCATTTTCCCGGGACCATGTAAGCCATGCTTCGTACGAGAGCTCGTCGTTCACGATGTGGGGGTAGACTTTGCTGGAGAGGACAATGCGGTCGGCCTCGCGACCTGTCTCTGTCGCCAACGCAGTCACTAGTTCGTCCCATGGGGGCACGGCGGGGAACTCAAAGACATAGGGTGGTTGATGCTGGTCGTGCTGGGATATATACACGTCGAAGCTGAACAGATCCTGTAGGTAAGCGGTTAGGACGGTAATTGTGGATGCAAGGGGTGACGCACATGACTACCACGGAACAATCCAAAGTTCGGAGCTAGCGACATGGTGTCGATGCTGCTGCTCGATAAACTGGCATCTGGGAGGGGGGCTTCTCGTTCGGACTTCTCTAAAGACGAGGCAGACGTGGAGTCGAATTCCTCCTCTAACCCACCAGGTGTATGGGGCGCTTGGATGAGGGAGTGGGCTGGAGCTCGAGCGAACAGGTCTGAGCTGCCGGCGAGGAAAGGCATCTGTCTCGTATTGGTATCTGGCAGGATAGGGATGCCTGTAGCCTCTGAGGTACGGAGCTTGAGCTTAGCGAGGCAGGAGCGTATAGAGTTC
The DNA here is from genome assembly GCA_015179125.1 of Gautieria morchelliformis. NCBI lineage: Eukaryota > Fungi > Basidiomycota > Agaricomycetes > Gomphales > Gomphaceae > Gautieria > Gautieria morchelliformis. The sequence goes on from WHVA01000449.1 coordinate 11,381, forward strand.
TTCAAGTGGGTGAAAGTCAACATTATGAGTCGCAAAGGAGAGGGTGAAGGGTCAGAAGACAAGAGGATGGTTCTCTGTACGTTTATGCCACAGTATAAATGGCAGCCTCGATTTTCGGAAGTTGTAGACATAAGCCGTACTCGAGACATGTCGCGGACAGGCAGCGATCATTGGGGTCCCGAGACCAGGCCCAGCTCCAAGGTAAGATGGCGAAGGGGAAGGATACAGTACATATCGATCAGTGAGGTAAGTCTCATTCCACAAGGTATAACCATATGGTGAGAGTCAAGACAGGCGTTGTTGGACGCAGTAAAAAGTCACTTGAGCGCTTCACTTGATCGAAGGCACTTTGTCGCACTTTCTCACTTTGGGTTCTATTACTTTTGGCAGGGCTCACCTTTGAACTTCGACACTTTCACTTTCGCACTTACTGCCAAAGTGCTAGTCAGCGCTGGTCACCCAACATCGCAGTAGCTCGTCATCATCTGGCACTGTATGCTCTTTGTACTTTTCCTCTTTGTCCTATGCATTCTACTCAAGGCTGGTTAGACTCCGATTGTCGCAGCCTTGTTGCTGGCAGCGCATGACAGTCGTCGCGTATGTGCCTGTTCTGGCCAGCATATGACACCAGCGCATACCATTATGCAACTTCCAACCCTTCTATCGGTCTCATGTGCAATTACGCCTGTAGCAATCCATAGGTGAATCTCTCAGAAAAACTTCTCTTTACAAGTTGACACACATAGTCATTTAGGGGTATACCATTACATAGCATTTAAATGACAAATTAATCCTTAATCTCTACAATCCAGTGCCTTCACCATTCTTCCCCTTGAGTCGCTTACTCCTGCGCACCTCTCCATTTCGGTTGTCCGGCCTCGTCCTTTTGGCAGGCGTTCTCAGCGCCTGCACAGGGCTTGCATTCCCAACTGAAGTTGTTGCAGTTTCGATAGGCAGTTGAGGCTGAGGCAGTTCAGATGCCAGTCCTATCCCTGTACCGGGACCCCACACGTGCGGCTGACCATTCAGAGGAACTATTTCAACAGCTACAAAACCCTTGAGTGCTTTTCTGTGAGGTAATCCAATTTTGGGGACTTGACGAAGATGACCAACTGGGATGCCAGGCGTTATTGGCCATCGGAGCCTTTGGCTGGCAGACAAGGCATGTTCATAGTCTGACCAGATGCGTTGGATCCGGCCCTGGTGCCACAGTGACCATATTTCCCCATCATGACAGGGCTGTAAGTTCAAGTAAACACGAATAACCACCATGCGAAGCAATAGCCGATGTTAGGGATCGTCCACAAAGTAGCTACCTATTTATGAACATTTACAAGGTAGTTAATTTCAAATGTCCTCAAGAAAGGTTGTATTAATATTTCTATGCTACACTCACATTGGGTCAAGATACAACAATCTCTTGATAGTTTAGCTAAGAATCCCCCACGGTCACATGACTATCACATGACCTCAAAAACAGCTCAAGTCACCTGATCATCCACAGTCACCTGACAATCACATGACACAGTCACATGACCTCAATCCAGCTTGAAGTCACATGACTTTCCTTCGTCACATGATTCCCTTGTCGAAGACAAGGGCTCTCTAAGGTCCAGAAATATAAATCTGACATGATGTTTCTTTGTATTTAATGATGTGTATGGAACATTTTCGTCTAAACGGCGGAATGTCTTGTAATTTCGTAATTTTGTTCTCCCTCTTCTTGGTAAAAGAAAGGTATTTGATAATTGGCCGTGTCGCACGGGTTGCCATATTCGTTGCATATCTTATCTTTCATCCGTTTTGGAGTCGTGCCTGTGTCGTCATTTATCCGCCCCTGTCGCTGAGTTTACCCGTCGTCCTTTCCTCACCGTACAATGTTTACTGCATGAAATATTTCCATCATGGAGCGGCAACGACGGGGCGATCAAGTCGTGTGGTGTATTCCAGCTTTTGCCGTGCGTCGCTGATGTGTTTTGTTGGATTTGTTCCGTTCTTTAGCTTCGTGTTTTCGAACTGCCATCCTTTGAAGAGATATTGTATGTATCTTTCTTGCAAAGCGCGCCCACTGCCCTGGATGTAGAAGAAACGATGTATGTGGTGATTTACATCATCGTCCATGTTTCAGAAGGTTTGTTTCTGTGGTAACTGACTCGAAACTTTGCCGCCCTTCCTTCAACAGCTTCTTCTGAAGTAAACACCATTGGAGACATTTAAAAGTTTGTTTAAATGTGTATCATTGTATGTTCCTCGCGTGGATGGAACCTACTGTACGTATGCTACTGTACAATCCGATCGGTGAGAACGGAACAGATGTACAGTTTTCCCTCCCATGTATGAGGTTTGGAGAACGTATTATCAAATGGTGTAGGGTTAACGGCATCGTTGCCGTTAAATCCATGCTGCTGATGTAGATGTACAAATTTTTCGAGCCATGTAGGAGATTTGGAGTACGTTTTTTCCAACTGCATAGGAAACTTGGATGAGCATGACGTTGATGGCTTCCTTGCCGTTAAGTCCATACAACAGATGTACAATTTTTTTTCCAGCCTTGTAGGAGATTTGGAGCGCGTTTTATCGAATCGTGTAGGAAACTTGGAGGAGCGCGATGCTGATGGCGAACTTCGGGAATGTCAATCATCGTCAGACGAGCTGACTACGCCTTTCCCCTTCCCCTTTGTAGAGGCTGAACGAGGAGGTGGTCCGACGGGGCCCTCTCGTACATTCTTGCGTTTATAAGGAGATACCGGTTTCACTGGCCCCAGGGAATGGACAACTATTTGTCTTATGTTGCCGTTGAATGCATCGAACGACTCCTCGGTTTTTTTGATATGACTGTGAGTCACCAATAAATGAAGCTGGGCCAAAGCTCCATTTAATATCTCTGATGTTTCTGTCAAGATTGGTTTTCAGGCGTTAATATCGTGTATTAGTGAACACAGCGAATGCCCGAATAACTTGTGCGAATAAGTATGCCGTTCGGCGAATAGGTGAACCAATAAATGTTCACAAGGTAAGAGGGTTTGCCTAAACGGGGCTCACCCTATCTACAGTCGTAGCAAAATAGCCCGTGACTCTTGACGATGTAACATGCAAGGTCTCATGGAAGGGCTGTCTAAGTCTCGACAATCCCTTCGCTGGCGAAGGTGCTCCTTCGGAGCCCTTCGCCAACAGCACAGAAAATGGTTCGAAGGCTAAGGTAACGAAGATGAAGTATGAGAACTCACCAGTGATGCCTAAGTCCTCTGCTAGTTGAAGATGGAAATCTCCAAGAGAAGGCTTAAGACGATGACCACGGCGAGGTCAAAGCTGCACAAGATGAACGACGTATGATAATTGAACTGGGGAATATACATGCGAATGTAAACTACTTATATCGAATGCTCGTAAGGTATCAGCGAAATAGGAAAGAGGCCGTCACAAGTCAGCGTTGGATAGGGGTGCGCAGTCATGATACAACATAGATGAAATAAACATACAATAGAGTGAGAGAAGAGGGAGAACATGAAACGACGGAGAGTAAAGGTGGCGAAGGCACTTATGGACAAAACCATGTCTTGGGACCCGCATACATGCTACCCTGCACGGACTCTTGGTCTACTGGGTTGATTCCGCACGACCTATGGAAGGGATGTCCTGCGAACATACTTTGACCATACGAACGCCCAATGGGGTTGGATTTAAGAAGACGATGGGGTTAATGATGAACCATCATGCCGGGTGAATGGTATCGATCGTATTTGATGGTGTGCCTGCTGGCGAATGATGCGAGCAGCGAATAGCCGTTCGGCGAAATGCAAGGAAGGGCGAACAGAAGTGACATAGGGGAGGAGAGGTTGAGGTGGAGGGCGAAGCCGAGTGAACACTGAGGAGGAGTAGTGAAAGGGAAAATGGGGATACCAAGGTGCAGGAAATACACAGGTCATGACATCCCAACTATCAGAACACCATTGGAAGAGGGTCGAGCAGAGGAGGTGGTAGGCCCAGTGATGACTGCCGAGTCAGTCCCAAGACGTCGATCGTGCGTTTGACGGCGTGGCTATGGTAGTTGGTGCGAACAGCGAGAATTGGTTGCCGAACATGACAATGGTGATCGGAACGATCACCAAGGTGGGTGAGAAAATAGGAAAACTGAGCTTCTGAGTATGGGAAATAAACGCGTCATGACAGTTTCCTTGGGTGGAATGAATTCCTAGCGAAAATATAGGGGCAGCAAGTGAACTTCGTAGTTGGTCGCGACTTGGTCAAACCGTTCTCTGAATTCTCTGGGTACCGGATATGACATCATTTTTTTTTTTTTTTTTTTTTTTTTTTAATCCAATTTTTCGTCTTTTGGGGCGTAGCCTTATGTAAGACATTGCTACAGTTTCTGTCCCCGTTGGGTATGCTATCTGGCCTTTCTTTCTCTGTCTCCGCTTGTGCTCCTTGGGCGAAGCCCTGGGCAATTCCGTGCCTGTGGTGGTGGGGTGAGATACGCGTGTTGCTCGCGGTATGTTCCTTTTCGGCTTCCCTATTCGTCCTCTCCTGCTCCCCGTTCTCTGTCTCTCTCTTTTGGTTCCCAGCTGTTCTTTTCCACTCTCCTGCCTGTTCCCCACTTTTCCCTTATCGTCTCTCCTCTTCCCTCGTTGTTGTTCCCCCCTGGATCCCTTCAAAACGTTCCGTGTCCTTTATGTACCTGAACAGAGGTTTCATTGCCCTCGGCTTTGTGAGTAGGGTGTTCGCCGCTCTTTCCCCTCTCTTTAGCTCTCCCTCCAGCTTCTTGCGGGCATCGCTGTACGCTGGGCACCTGAAAAGGTAGTGGTGCACCGTCTCGTCGGCACCCCTGCACTTCGCGCATGTAGGTGAGTCTGCCTTGCCGATTCTGTGTAGATGCTTGTTGAGGGCTACGTGGCCGGTCCTTATCTGTATGAGCAGGGCGGCTTGTCTGCGTGCCAGTCCGTCTGTCAGTTGTGCGAAGGCCACTGATGGCATGGTCCTGTCGATCTTGTGCGCCATGGTTGCCCTTGGAGATTTGGCGAAGAGCTCGCTTGATCTGCGCTTGAGTTCTTTCTGGTGCTTCTGTAGCTCTGCTGATCTGCTAATTGGCATTAGCCCTCTGCACTCTATCGGGATGAACCTTTCCTCGCTACTGTCCCCCTTCGCCGCTTTTTTCGCCTCTTGGTCTGCCCTCTCGTTTCCCCGGATCCCTTTGTGTCCTGGTGTCCATCTTATACATATCGTGGTGCCTGGCTGTGCTTCTAGAACTCCTTCTAGCTGTCTGTGGAGGGCGTCGACATTGGGTGGACATCTGTTTTTCTCTCCTTGTGGTCAGTATTGCCGCTTGACTGTCCATACCTATCATGTATCTGCCACTCCGCTTGCTATTCAGCAGCTTTGCTCCCATCGCGGCTCCCACCAGCTCTGCCTCGAACACGGTGTGCTCTTCTTCAGGGCCCAGGTATAGCCGTACTGCGCATTCCTCCCTTCCATTCCTGTATAGCACCGCTGCTGCGCCAACTCCTCCGTCGATGCAGGACCCGTCAGAGTATACTTGAACCTCGACTGTGTCACTGTTCAGCTCAGCAATGGCTTTCTTCTCATCCTCCGGGATTCGAATCTGGGATGCCGGCTCCCACTTTGGCCCTCGTACTACTGTGTATATTTTTTCCATCTCTTTTGGCCTGAGCTGGTATGCATGTAGAATCTCGTGTAGCGAGGTTTGGTGCCTTCTGATGTATCTTGAGGCACCACAATTTATTCTAGGGGTCAATGGGTGTGTTTCTGGGAGGCAGGTGAGCCTGGTAGCGGCTCTGTGTATTAGCTTGTCTACCAGCAGTTGGAACGGCAGTAAATTTGCGTGCGCATCTAGTGTGTCACTCGCCGTGGTCCTCATGGCCCCTGTTATTGCAAGGGCCGCCTGCCTTTGTACCCTGGCAATGTGACCCTTTGTGCCTTTGTTGCTCGCGGTACCTGGGATTAGAAATACATCAGCGGCATACAAAAGTTTGGGGACTGCGACCGCCAGGTAGTACTGGCGCATGTGCTTAGCTGGTACCCCTCTCGATGGCTTCGTGAGTCTCCGGTACTGTTCTATGAATTTGCTCCCCTTCTGGAACACATAGTTGGTCTGCTCCTTGTATCGGAGCTCTTGGTCGACCAGTACCCTGAGGAACTTGTGGGTCGGCACCGGCTTTATGATGTGCTGTCCGATCGTTTTGGAGGGCCTGGGAGCAGGTCTGGTTTTCTTAGCCTTGCTTGGGTCAGCCTCGCGTTGTCTGGTCAGACCCATGAGCCCAAATTTTTCTATCGCGAAGGTGCAGTCGTGCTTCCTCACCCATTCTTGTGCTCCCCCGGGTCTGATCATCATATTCGTTAGCTTTTCGAACTCGTCTTCCAGGTCTGCTCCCTCGGCCATCAATGTTGTGTCATCGTCGAATCCCACGCAGTCCTCGCCTCTCTTCTTAACGGCGACTTCGAGCAGATCCGCGTTGTAGTGGTATTGATATGCGCTCGCGGACAAGGGACATCCTTGATCCATGCCACGTTTTATTTCGATCATGGGGGTGCTGTAGTCGTTGAATTGTACAGAGGTTAGCCTCCCCTGGACCTTTCTGCGAATCCACTCGGTGTATTCTTTAGGTACCCCTCGCTGGCGCATGTTGTGGATCAACTGTGGTAAGGTTATGCTGGGGAAGGCTCCCTTTATGTTAAGGAACAGCAGTCCCATCACCTTTCCCTTTCGCCATGCATCCTTCGCTGCCCCCGTCATGTAGTGCAGCGCATCAGTTGTGGACCGTCCCGGCTGGCACCCGAAGTGGTTGTCCGGTAAAAGAAGGTATCTTTCCATCATTTTGACTAGGTCTTCAGCGACGCATGCAGACAGGACTTTTCCTAGGGTGTCGAGGAGTGCTATCGGTCTATAGGCTCCGGGAGCAGTGTAATCTTTTTTTCCGGGTTTTCTGAGGACTTTCGTGATTGAGTCCCTCAATTCCAGGGGGTATACCTTCAACGTGAAGGTGGCTCGGAACAGAGGGCCTATGAAGGGGAGAATAACGTCAATACACTGTTTCAGTACAGAGTTGGGGATACCGTTGGCTCCTGGCGCCTTGAAGGAGTTTAGCCTCTCCATCGCTCTTCTGATCTGACTGTCCGGAATTCCCTCGTATTCGAATGCTGCCGGGGGGTATGCGTGCTCGTCTGGGGCTGGTGTGGGGTTGTTTGTCGTTGCAGGGAAGAAGGTTGTGAAGAGCATCTGCGCCTTGTCATCGTTCGTCTCTGCTACCCATTTCGAGCCGTCTCGATGTTTGGCGGTGAGTGTTGGTACTCGGGCTCTGCCCCCATCCGTTGGGTCAGCTGACGCATATTTGTGCGCTGTCCATACTGTTGTCTGGTTGGTCCTCTCGAGGAAGTCCTCCCAGTGCTCTTTTTTGGACTTTTCTATCGCCTCAGAGTACCTGTTGCGCACGTCTCTGTATTGCAGGTGTGTCGCGTGTTCTAGGTCGTTTCTGTGCGCGTAGGACTTCCTGCCCGCCTGTCTTGCTGCCTTCCTTTTTTGGGAGAGGTCTCTCGACCACCATCGCTTCATGAACGGCGAGGGTCTCATTATGGGCACCATCTCAGCTGTTACTCCTGTTATGTGGTCAGTGATCGCTCTAAGGTTGTAATAGAAGTGTTGCTCGTCTATGGGGGTCGGCGCCGGTATTGCCTCTCTGAGCCTTCCTTCTAGTCTCTCGCTGAACTCTTTCCAGTCTACTAGCCTGTAGTTCCTTCTCTCTGGTGGAGCGGCCTCCGTGGTTATGACCTCGAGGGTGGTGTCGATCGGGTAGTGGTCGGTTTTGGTGGGTAGTTCCTCGGGCACTGTATAGCAATACATTAGTCGCTCGACCAGTTCAGAAGATATGAAGTTATCGGTGCATGTGTTGTTTCCCGTTGACATGGCTCGGAGTGTCGGGATGCCTTTTGGGAGCGCCATCTGTAAGTCCCATTCCACCATCGCGTCTATTAATTGTTGGGCGTTGTCTAGGTTGCTCCTCGTGAAGAGCTGGTTATTTCGCTCTTCATCCCACTGCAGATGGTGTCGGTTGAAGTCTCCGACCCATATCATGCCCAGATCTTCTTGTCCCATCCCTCTTTCATTGTGCTGTCTTCGTATGAAGGCCTTCATCACGTGTAGGCTATCGGAGTTCTTGCAGTTGCAATATATGTTGACAAGGAGTATATGTCCGGTGTCTGTTTTGATCCTAATGGCCGTGGCGTCCGGTGTTCCCACGTCGGTTGCGGCCCATGCGTCCATGGCGATTCTCTTGCTGACCAGGATCATTGTTCTCGTTTTCTTCTGTCTGTCCATGTAATGCAATCTGGGATAAACCGTGTACCAGTGAGGAGTGGCTCTAGCGTTTCCGAGGAAGTCTAGGTAAGGTTCTTGTATGGCGATGATATCGTATTTGTCGGGTATAGCTGTGGATAACATGTCTGCGGTAGCTGTGAGGGATTTGTTTGTGTTCTGTTGTCTTATCCATATTCCTTTTATCGTGTCCTCGTTTTCACTCATCTAGTCTGTGCGTCTTGGGGGTGACTATCGATATCATCTTGCTGGTCTCCTCTTGGCTCGTACTCGTCTAACGTTGTCTGTCGAGCACCGATGGTGTTCCAGCCCTGATCCCTGTGTCCCGTCGTGGGATTTGTGTAAATAACCCGTGTGTCTACATGTACATTAGTTATTACATAATCCCAGTGGGCCCCTTAGGGACCCACTGTATAGTTTATGCGTGGGAACCGGCTAGCGGTCCCCATCACATCTTACCCTTACACTGTCACTACATAGCATCAGAATACCACACATTGGTTAAGTTCTGTCGTGCTCTTGTGACTTAAGGCTTAACATAGACATCTTTACACCTTTTTGAACTATCCTGCGGTTGATCACCACGTGACCAACCAATACTGGATTCGAAGCAATCTTGAAAAAGATCGCTGCGTCGACGACTAAACATCATTGAGACCCTCCAGTAGACCTTCTACTGTCGGCTGCGAGCATGATGATTCCATGCAGTCGAAGACGGACACGAGCGACGAGCTCGAGGTCCACGCCTCAGACACAGCCCAGCGACACGACGGCTGACGCTACCCTGGACCAAGAGTCCAGGACGATAGAAGACGGAGAGATCGTAGATCTCACTGCCCTCGTCCCCTCAGTAGAGGACGAGGAAAACCCCGACCACGTCTCGTCGAGTGTGGCCAAGGAAGAGACAATGCCGGGCAACGAGCTGGCACCGCCCCCCCATTCCTCTCTGCCCGGAGACAAAGGAAAGGGCAGAGAAGTCTCGCCGTCGTCAGACGGTAGAGCAACAACATCTAGGCGGGCACAAAGCCACGACTCAAACCGACGCTCACGAAGTAGAGCGACGACGATCGTCCCTGAAGGGGGACGACGGCAAAAAAGACGAGCCCCAGACGATGGTCAGGACTCGGAATACTCGAGCTCCAGTCGCAAGAGCTCGAGGGCTCACGCCATCGACCACGAGACCGCAGAGGCCCTGAACAAACAGGTGCAGGCTGCGCTGCACCGAAGTACGCTGACGTGCCACAAGCACGATCAGCTGGCATCGCAGCTTGACAATGCCGCCGCCGCCCTAATGGCAATCGGCAAGGAACTCCACCAGGCGGAGGAGGTCAGGCTGCAAGGCGCAGCCACGCTGGAGGCCGTCCAGAAAGCACTCCGCCCACGCGGGGAACGCGATGCAACTCGTCCGAGCTCGCGACAGTCCGCAGCCAACGAACGCAGTCGCGACGTGAAAGACCCGCACCGAAAGGAGTGAGACAAGCAGCGAATGCCGCGCCAGCTGTCCCGGTCGACCAGGATGTAAGGTTCAGGAACGAACCTCAAGAACAACCGGCTGCCCCAATGGACAGCCGTAAAACGATCCAACAGATCGTTAGGGATCAGGTCGCCTCAGAGCCTGACTCTGAAACGACGACCAAGAGCTTAGAGCTCGAAGTCGCACACTGGCAGCGTAAAGAAGCCACAGCCACGCGCTTCCACACATGGGCACTCGAGCTACTAGCGAAAAACGCTGAAGAGACAGTGGCCCACAGCCACACCGCTCAGCTGCCCGACGAGCAGCTCACGCAAGCCGTACAAGGCACACAGCAGGCACACGCAGCCTACAACAGCAGGCTACGGATCCGCAACACGGGACTGACCGGGGACACCAGGCACAAAACGCCCCCGGAACCAAGAGCACAGAATGCTCCCCCGATCCCGAGCTGGATCCGGGCCCGGGGCCCGTCAGGGCATATAACAGCCTGCCCCGCGCGGCATCACAACCGCGCGAGCGATCCATGGCCCCAACGGAAGGCCAGGGAATCCCTGACCAGGCCGACGTCGTACCAATGGAGCCGTACGACGGGATCACATGGATGATCCGCATGGCGTTAGCAGACGCCGTGGACACAGACCCAGAGAAGTCTGTGCTAGCGAAAGCCGGCGCAAAATTGGCTCACCCCGAGCCATATGCTGGGGGATCTGACCTCGAAGAGTTTGAAATCTTCGTGGCAGCCATCCTACGATGGCTAAAAATGAATTGCCTCCTAGGGCCAACTAGCATTGACATGCAGGTCGGCTATGTGGGCACCGGCGAAGCCCAGGAGTGGTTCCTTCGAAACGTTGAACGCTTCGATCACCAGGTCTGCAACTGGACGCTGGAAACAGTGCGTCGCCAAAGGCGCAGGCTGAACCTCTGGCCCAATTAAAGCAGTAATGTTTCCCGTTGGGGGCAACGAGGGTGTTCTTGCTCTTTGCGTTGATGGCGATGGTTGCGGCTGGCTTGCCATGGTTGGTTGTGGATGCTCTGCAGTCTGCAGGCAGGTGACCGGCGACTCCACATCGAAAGCAGCAGGCCCTGGCCCTCTTTCATGCTGGCGGCAGGGAGAACTCACGTGGGAAGGATCGTTTGCCTGATGGGGAGGCGGCTCGCGTTGCAGGCTGCCCACCGGATGGTCTGGTGGCTATTAGCGTTAGCGCCGTTACGTCCAACGTGGTTAGTCATGGGCTGGGGTCAGTGCCACCAACTCTCGTTGCTGGACGTCGTATTCCATCAATGTCCCAACTGTGGGACCGTCCCAGGTCCATCACCAACTTGTGGTGCGAGGCAAGGGCACTTGCCCTCGCTTCGCCGTGATAGAACCTGGTTCGATCCTCAGCCGCCTTGGCCGCTGCGTACCATTCAACCGTTGAAATGGATTTCTCACTCCTGCGGTCCTGGCCCTTGGCCGTGAGGCCCCCTTGCACGTTCACAACGAAGTCTTCGTCCCCTCTGCTTGCCTTGATTCTAGCTGCCAGGGAAGGGGAGGTGTACGGGACGTAGCGGAACATCCTGAAAGCGTCATCTGCCTTCAGTGGCATGGCTATGGGAGGGAGGTGGGTGCAGTCAGTATGTGGCGTGACACGGACAACGGGGAGGGCGTAGGCGGTGGGAGAGAACGTGGTGGGGGGGGGGGGTCCAGTTCGGGGCTCTCCGCGGCCTTTAGCCAGCGGCTGCCAGAGGCCTATAGCCGAGAGCTGGCCATGCGCGAGCCTATCGCTTGGCTGGCCAGCACAGAACGGTGGGGCTGCCTATCGCACCCTTGGCTTACATTCTCGGTGGGGGGGAAGTGTGGGATCAGGTGAGGGGGGGTGGGAGATGAGGTGCGGCAAATAGGACAAGAGGATGGGGGGAAGCGAGAAGGCAGGGTGGAATGGGGTGGGAGTGAATGAGGGGGAGAAAGGGAGGGGGAGCCGGATGGAACTGGCTGCTCACCTATGTCTAGTGGGCTCACTTTGAAGCCCGGGATGAGGTCCGGGAGGTGCGCTTTCTTTCCTTCATCTCTGGCCGTCGCCAGCACCCTTGCTTGCTCTATGGTTGCGCTGTCGGCGAACAGGGCTTCCCTGCGTCCTCCTAGGCTGGTGGTTGCCTGGCTGCATGCTGGGGGGGGAGGTTAGGTTGCCGCTGCGAATCTTGGGTGCGCGTCCGGGTGCGCCATGATCTTTGTGAACATGGTGTCCCTGTGGTACGCATCTCATAGGACCTTAGACAGGTCTACGCCTTGCTCGACAACCCGGCGCAGGGGTGTGCCGTCATTTCCTGTGGCGATGGCTCTGACATCATCGTCGTCGTCGCGGGACATGGCGATGTTTGTGGGCTCTGGTGAGCCCTCATTTAATGCGGCAGATTCTGTTACTCCTGCCTCTGTCTTCTCAGCGAGGCGTTTAGAGCATCTTGTCGCCGCTGTTTGCAGCTCGATATACAGGTCGGTGGGCAATAACTCACCGTCTGGGTCTAGACGTGCATCCACGTTCACGAAGACGTGGTCTGGGTGATTGTCATCACTCGTGTCACTCTCGTAGTAGCGTGACAGGCAGTCCGCTACCTTGTTCTCTACACCGTCGACATGAACGGTGTTGAAATTGAACCGGGAGAGAAACTCCCACCATCTGACCTGGTGGTCAGATAGGCTCTTCTGGGTCTCGAAGTACTCGAGTCCTTTGTGATCTGTGACGAGGGTGAACCTTCGCCCCAGCAGTTTGTCCTCCCATTTCATGAGAGCCTCAAGCACCGCGATTGTCTTGTGCTCGTGAGTGCGGGAGTGTTGCTGAGCAACGCTGAACTTCTTTGACAAGAAGCCGGCAGGTCGACAGGTTTTCCAGTCAGGACCTTGGCCGTAGACCGCACCAACACCGGCTTTCGACCCATCGGTGATCACCCAGATCTGCTCTGGGCACCTTGCGTCTACTGGACACAGGATCAGGGCCTTACAGGCCAACGCCTTAATGCTTTGCCAGCATTTGTCTAGTAGTGGCGTCCATTCGAATGGACGGTTATTATGTGCACAGCCCGATAGTGGGGTGGTATATGCGCTAACATCCGGCATGTAGTGTGCCAGATACTGTACCAGCCCAAGGAAACGCTGGACGTCGTTGAACGTCCGTGGCCTGTGCCACTCGCGGATGTGTTGCATCTTGTCCTCGTCGGCATGTACCCCTCGGCCATCAATAATATGGCCGAGACACTCCATTTGGATGGAATAGAGGTCCACCTTTTTCTTGCTCAGAAAGAGGTGATTCTTCCTCAGTCTGTCAAAGACGATGTAGAGGTGCTCTTCATGCTCTTGTATTGAGAGCGAGAATATGAAGATGTCGTCCATGAAGCAACCTATGCAGTCGCGGAAAATGGCTGTCATCAGCCAATGGAATGTTGATGGGGCGTTACAGTCCCCATCTGTATCACCTGGCTCCTGAAGGTGCCAAGGATCGTGGCAAAGGCAGTCTTTGCTACGTGATCCGGATGGATCCAGATCTGCTCATATGCTTCCGACATATCAAGTTTTGTTCGATATCGACAGTGAGCCATGTCGCTGCGAATGATATTTGATCTGGGAAGGGCATGACGTCCTTCACCGTGTTCTCGTTCTGCTGGCGCAGATCGAAGATGGTTTGCAATGTACCGTTCTTCTTCCGCACACACAGCATGGGCACAGCCTGCTGCGCGACTGCCGGAATCCACCACTTTGCAGTGGTGTATCGTTCAATCTTCGCCGACAGTTCCTCTCGGAAGTGTTCGGGGCATTTCGGTAGTTGATACCGCATGTGCTTGTTGGGATCGATGAGGTTGATCTCATGGTTGATCTCCCGTAATGGCGGGAGTTCTAATGGAATTCCACTGACTAAGTCAGTGATTCTTTCCATCCATTCCTCGCCTCCGCGAGGAAGGTCATCATCCGTGAGGATGATGGTGGTGGTTGGCTTAGAAGCCATTAGGCACTGTGTGCGTCTATTAGGTCCCACGGCGCGCGGAGCCACTTTCCTCTTCCCCATCGCCTTCACCGTTAGGTGAGAGCGCCTCTCCCTATGGTTGTAGGGTGAGTTCGAGGACGAGTCGTCCCGCGACTCGTCCTCCTGGCTTCAATGAGCCAGGTTAGGCTTCGGTGCCTGGGTGATCCTACTCACCCGTGGCCCCTTGTCCTCATTCGTCGATCCATCGTTGTTGAATGATACCTTGCCCGTGGGGATCACTTCGTTCCCCTTGCGGATCGTCCCTGGGCTCGAAAATGTCATGACGCGTTTATTTCCCATACTCAGAAGCTCAGTTCTCCTATTTCCTCACCCCACCTTCATGTTCGTTCCGATCACCATTGTCATGTTCAGCAACCAACTCCCACTGTTCGCGCCAACTACCATAGCTGCGCCGTCAAACGTACGATCGATGTCTTGGGACTGACTCGGCAGTCATCACTGGGCCTACCACCTCCTTTGCTTGACCCTCTTCCGATGGTGTTCTAATAGTTGGGTTGTCATGACCTGTGTATCTCCTGCACCTTGGTATCCCCATTTTCCTTTTCGCTACTCCTCCTCAGTGTTCGCTCGGCTTCGCCCTCCACCTCGACCTCTCCTCCCCTATGTCACTTCTGTTCGCCCTTCCTTGCATTTCGCCGAACGGCTATTCGCTGCTCGCATCATTCGCCAGCAGGCACACCATCAAATACGATCGATACCATTCACCCGGCATGATGGTTCATCATTAACCCCATCGTCTTCTTAAATCCAACCCCATTGGGCGTTCGTATGGTCAAAGTATGTTCGCAGGACATCCCTTCCATAGGTCGTGCGGAATCAACCCAGTAGACCAAGAGTCCGTGCAGGGTAGCATGTATGCGGGTCCCAAGACATGGTTTTGTCCATAAGTGCCTTCGCCACCTCTCCTCTCTGTCGTTTCATGTTCTCCCTCTTCTCACATTCTATTGTATGTTTATTTCATCTATGTTGTATCATGGCTGTGCACCCCTATCCAACCCTGACTTGTGACGGCCTCTTTCCTATTCGCTGATACCTTACGAGCATTCGATATAAGTAGTTTACATTCGCATATATATTCCCCAGTTCAATTATCATACGTCGTTCATCTTGTGCAGCTTTGACCTCGCCGTGGTCATCATCTTAAGCCTTCTCTTGGAGATTCCCATCTTCGACTAGCAAAGGACTTAGGCATCACTGGTGAGTTCTCATACTTCATCTTCGTTACCTTAGCCTTTGAACCATTTTCTGTGCTGTTGGCGAAGGGCTCCGAAGGAGCACCTTCGTGTTATGTATCGAGATTTCCACTAAGTCGGAACTGGAAAGGACGGCGGCTTCAACTTGTAGGTTGCGCCCCAAATGAACTATCGTCCTAAGTATTTCGGAACTAAGTCGGAAGTCGGAAAGTACTGAACCAAAGGTCGGTCGGAACTTGAGTCGGAACTGAGGCGGAAGGCGGAAGATGGAAGGCGGAGAGAGGCTGAGATCTTGCTAGACTCGCTGTACTAAGAACAGGAGATGGAGCGAAGGAAATCAAGTATCGAAGGTGATTATCTGATTGCAGAATAAGAGACATACATGACAGGCTTTTATACAAAGAGCTGAGACAACAGGTAATGATATGGTACTAAGCAAATTCCGGAGGAAGCGGAAGTCGAGTAGACAATGCATGGGAAACTAACTATTGGGAACAATGGGACTACAAGGGGGGTTCAGGGTAAGGTAGAACAATGGCAAAGAACAAGGGGTCGGGAAAACATATCTGACAACGAACTACAAGGGTGACCGGATAAGTGGTTTTGATGAACGGTGAGGTGGGTCCGGATGGTCCGGGTAATGGAGTCGAAAGAACAAGGGAAATGTACAAGGGGCGAAATGTCAGAAATAACGGAGGGGTGGAAAGTGTTGCGGAAATATCGGAGGGGTGGAAGGTGTGGCAGAACTGAGGGTCGGAAGTCGGAAATGAATGGTCGTAACAGTATCTCCCTTCTAAGGTCGAGCCCCGCGAGACCACAAGTCGGATCACGTGACCTGTGAACAAACACGTCGGAGTTCGAAAGATAGGCAGGAAACAAACACGTCTTCATCCTTATCCATTATGAGCTCCCACCCCAACCTCAGTAAAATGTCCAGCGCTGAAATGGGGAAGTATTTCGACGACCTTCTCGTGCAGAAGAAACAGGCTGAAAAACAGGCGGCCGAGGAAGCTGCGTGGAAAGAGAAGGAGCGACTGGAGGAGGAGCGCAAGGAGAAAGAGCGCAAGGAACTGGAGCGTCGGGAACAGGAGCGGAAGGAGAAGGAGGAGCGTGACCGCAAACGTCGCGAGGAGGAGTCGCGTGTCCGCGAAGAACAGCGGAAACAGGACGCGGCCAAAAAACTGCGGAAGACAAGGCCGCGGCGGAGAAGGCGGGACAAATCTGGGTGAGTCGGAAACGTCATGTGCTTAGTTCTGATGCTGACAGAAGAACTTGGCAGAAAATAATTGTCGAATCCGATTCCGAACCGGAATCGGAAGACACCACGGAAAGCACGCCATCCCCTGAGGGGAAGGGGAAGCAACAGGAAGTAGTTCCTGTGCTGAACCTTGTGGCGGATCGGAAAAGGAGGGCGGACGAGTTTCAGCAGGCCAGGAAGGACAAAATGGCCTGCATCATCGATCTTCGGGAGTTGGGACTGGAGAATCCCATGACCCGGAAACGGAAAACAAGGGACGGGGAAGAGGAAAAGGCTCCCTGTGACACATGCAAAGTGAAGGGGCATGATTGCGTATGGTCGGAAAATCCATGGGAAACCGCCTGCGAACGGTGCCGCGACAAGAAGAGGTGGTGCGTCGTGGACGGCTGTTCCGCGAGGGTGGAGCGGAAAAGGCGGAAAGTCGAGACCGAGGGGCCAGAAACCTCAAGGTCAAAACCAGGGCCGAGCGGGAAGAAGACGGCTGAAGGAGTTCCGGTGACCGGGAAGTCGAACATGTTGCCTTTGCTCGACATCGCCGAGTCACTGAGGGGTATCCGGAGATCCCAGCGCAGAATCCGGAACACACTCGAGGAGATGTCCGCAGTTCAACAGCAACAGCTGTTGTCCTTCCAAAACCAGATGACGGTTTTGTCGGCAGTTGTGGAGCAAATCAAGCGGGAGTTCCAGTGGCGGAACAACATGCTCCGGGAACGAATGGAGTGGAGGATGCAGGAGGAGGATGGGGCAGAAGCAGGTCCGAGCCAGGTGGTGGATATGAGGGTGGAGACAGAGTTGGCGAATGTGCCGATAGGGCATGCGGGAGAGGGTGCGGAAGCGGAGAATGAGGATGAGGCGGAAACGATGAGGGAGGAGTGAGCGTCAAAGTGACTTGTAAAATATCTCTTGAAGTGTCGGAAATTAGCGTATCGGAATAATAATCAGATTTTAACAATGACTTGAGAGCTGTAAGAAAGCAATGGGTGTCGGAAATGAGGGCGGAAATGACTAGGGCGTGGAAATGGGGCCAGGCTTATCAGGATATGACTTGTGGAAATCAGCGACAAGGTCAGAGGCGTGGTCTAGTTCCGTGGCGGAAATCCACGAGGTCTCTTCATTGGTGTTTTCATAGCCTGCCCACTTGACTAGGTACTGGAGTTGGCAGCGGTATCGTCTGTCGAGCTTGGAGTTGAGAATTTCCAAGATTTCATATTCCGGTTCTCCGTGATGACGACTGGCGGAGGCGGAGGCTGTTCTCGATTTGGAATTGTATTCGGAACTGCTGGCTCAAGCATGGAGACATGGAATACCAGGTGTACTGCGCGCATTTTGTCAGGAAGTCTGAGGGTGAAAGAACGACTGCCGGCCTTAGCGATGATCTCGTAAGGGCCAAGGTATTTCTCAGAGAGCTTCTTCGAGGGGCGAGTAGTGCGGAAGTTTTCCGCTTTGACAAAGACTTTGTCGCCAACCTCGAATGCCGGTTGCAGAAGCCGTTTCCGATCGGCGGAAGTCTGGTATCTCTTCTGGGCAGCGGAGATGTTCTCTCGGAGGTGTTGGTGAAGGTCGTCAAGTTCCACAACGAAATCTCGGGCTCTTGCGGAGGCGAGGTCGCGTTCGGGTGGATGGCGAGATTCGGGTGGTAGCCCTTGTTGGCGTAAAAGGGTGAAATTCCGGTGGTCGCGGAAGGCGCATTGTTGTAGGCAAATTCCACGAGTGGAAGAAGGTCGGACCAATTGCTGTGTTGGTAGTTGCAATAGACGCGGAGATACTGCTCAAGGGTCTGATTAGTACGTTCCGTTTGTCCGTCTCCTTCGGGATGATAACCGGAAGTGAAGTGGAGCTTCATGTCCAGAGCCTTGCCGAGTGTGCGGAAGGAGGAGGACACGAATTCTGCTCCACGGTCGGAAGTGACATGGGAAGGGATTCCGTGCTTGGAAAAGACGTGGAGCACGAAAGTTGTGCGAGTTGGGCGGAAGTGATGGTGTCGTATGTCGGAATAAAGATGGACTGCTTTGTGAGGCAGTCAACGATCACTAGAATGGTATCATAGCCAGATGACTTAGGAAGTTTCTCAATGAAATCCATGGATATCGAATTCCACGGTTGTTCCGGGATCCGAAGCTGCTTCAGGAGGCCGTATGGTTTGTGATGTTGAGGCTTGGCTCGCATACAGGTGGTGCATGACTTGCAATAGTCTTGGACCATCGTGTGGAGAAGAGGCCAAGTATAGGTACGTCGGATTATGTCGAGGGTTTTGTTCTGGCCTTGGTGTCCTGAGAGCGGATGATCGTGGCTTTGCTGGAGTACACAAGTCATAGATTGTTGGTATCCGGAACGTAAATCCGGGACTTGTACCGGAGCAATCCGTCGGAATCGAGGGACCATCCAGGACTGGTGGGGTCATCGAGGTGGGCTGCGGAGATGGGGTCAGAACGAAGTGCGGAACGGATGTTGGAATGGAGAGACTCGGTGTCCATAATGATTGAGGCGTGGAGTAGCGGAAATGCAATGCTGTGGCACGCAGGGACGATGCCAGTGCTCAGTGGAGAATACTGGGCAGAAATTGTGTGGATTAACGCTGGCATAGTCGCTACTTCCCTCTTTTGGGTAGATGCCCCAACGCCTAGTGAGTGCGTCGGGTTTTGCTCCGAGCTTTCCGGGGCGGAAGCGGATCACCATGTTGAACTGTGAGAGATATTCAGACCAGCGGACTTGACGGCGAGTCAAAATCTTAGTAGTTGCAAAATACTCAAGGTTCTTATGATCCGTTACAACGTCGATCGGATAGGTTGGACCTTCGAGGTAGTGTCTCCAAATTTTGAAGGCTTCGAAAATCGCAAGTAGTTCCTTATCGTGGACGTTGTAGTTGAGTTCTGGGGTGGAAAAGGTGCGGGAATGAAAGCGATCGGATGAATTTCTCCGTCGTCGGGGGAAATGATGGAAAGAATGGCGGCTAGCGCGTAGTCAGAAGCGTCGGTTTTGAGTACAAGTTGGGCATCAGGAATCCAGAAACTGAGTATAGGAGCCGTAGTAAGGCCGATTTGAGAGCTTCAAATGCGGAACGGCATTCCGGGGTGAAATTCCATGGGGCACCCTTCCTGGTGAGACGCATGAGCGGAACAGTAATGTCGGAAAAATTATAAATGAAACGCCGGTAAAAGTTGGCGAAGCCAAGGAAAGACTGCACATCCTTAACATGTCGGGGCTCCGGCCATTCTTGAATTGCCTTGACTTTGTCCTCTGCCATGGTAAGACCTGTTGGAGAGAGGATGTAGCCGAGGTATTCGACCGTGTCGCGATGCCATTCGCATTTCTCTGCTTTTGCGTAGAGATGGTGTTTGCGGAGACGGCGGAGTACTTCGCGGACATGTTCCCGATGTTTTTCCGGTGAGTCAGAATAGATGAGGATGTCGTCAATGTAGACTAGGACGCATACGTCGAGGAGGTCGGAAAATACGTCGTTCATGAATCACTGAAAAGCGGCGGGAGCATTGGTTAGACCAAAAGGCATGACAGTCCACTCGAAAGCACCGTAGCGGGTGCGGAAAGTGGTTTTCCACTTGTCACCTTCCCGGATCCGGACAAGGTGATAAGCGTGCCGGAGGTCGATTTTGGTGTAGATCTTCGCCCTGCGGGGAGTGTCGAGGAGGTCGGAAATGCGCGGAAGCAATATTTGTCCTTTTTAGTGAGGGCATTGAGTCCACGGAAATCGACGCAGAGGCGGAGAGATCCATCCTTCTTCTTGACGAAAAGGACCGGAGCGCCATGCGGAGACAGCGAGGGCGGATAAGCCCATGTTAAGATGTTCATCGACGAACTCTCGGAGAGTCTGGAGTTCACTTTGCGAAAGGGAGTAGATTGGTCCAAGGGGCGGAGATGCTCCTTCTTCCAAATCTATCTTCAGATCGTAAGGTCGATGTTCAGCAGGTTTGTCGGCTTTGGCCTTATTGAGCACGTCCGGGAAGTCACGATATTCTTCCGGAACTGAGCTCATGTCGACCGGAGCGGAAGTCGAGGCGGAACGAGCCTTGACTGAAGCCGAATCAGAGAGGTGAAGCTGGAAAACGGTCGTATCTTCTTGCCGTTGCAATACGCGGAAAGCGGTGGCGGAAACGAGCGCAATTCGAGGAGCTTCGAGGGTCGGAGTGCTAAAGCGGGACCGGAGTGCGGAACTGAATCCACGAGCGGAGTTGCAGAAGAGGCCTGAGCCATCTTTGCGGACGACGTCGGAATAGACGGAAGTTGATCCGGGGTACGGAACTGTATTTGACTCAATGCCCAGTTAATCGACGGATTATATCGGGTGAGCCAATTGTGTCCTAGTACAACGGAACAGCTAGCATCTAGCGGAGTAACATAAAACGTAACTTCATGGTTGTCCCCAGTAGCGAAACGGATAGACAGATCCACAACTTGGGAAATTCCGTGTTGGAAGACCCGTCGAAAAGGCGGAGCGGAATTGTCGGAATGTTGCGGGTCGGAAGTTTATGTTTCAAAACAAAGTCGGAATCGAGGAAACAATGAGTCAAACCGGATTTGACCAGTGCTGTGAACAGGGGTGCGGAAATGGTGTCGGAAGTGAGTGGACAGAGAGGGAGTCAGAGGACGAAAGAGCGGATGTGTTGAGTTTAACCTCGTTTGTCGCACGAATGGGGTCAACACAGCCCTCAGCTCGTGCGGAGGCTGGAGGACTGCTGATTATTTTTTTGAATCCGCAGTGGGAGCCGCTTCAGATTTCTCTTCCGTCTTTGCTGCGCGGCCCTTGGCCTTAGCAGCGGAGGCGGAAGCGCGAGTGCAGTCGCGAGCGATGTGACCTCCTTTGCCGCAGAAAAGGCAAAGGTTGTTGTCCATGCGACGCTGGCGTTCTACAGGGGTTAGTTTTCCGTCCTTCCCAAGTTTGTCGGAAAGGTCCGGAGTGCTCTTCCAGGCGTTGGTGTTGGAAGCAGAGGCCTGGTTATTGCGAGGGGTGGAGTTGTTGTTCTGGTTGCCGGAGTTGGCTCCGGAACTGTTGTTGCTGTTGTTGTTTCCGGAGTTGTTGTTTCCAGAATTGGTCTTCTTCTTGTCTTTATCAGACTTCTTGTCGGAAGACTTGTCGTTCTTGCTCTGGGTGGAAGTTTCGCGAGCGATCTCGGAATGTCTTTCCCAGTAGCGCGAATCGATGGATTGGGCAAGGTTGCGGAGGTCGGTAAGGGTGGCGGGTTTTCCGACGCAGGCAATTTCATCCTTGATGCGGGATGGCAAGCCCATGTAAAACTGGCGTCGGAGTGCGGCTTCTCCCCATTGGACTCGAGGAGCAAGCTGCTGGAATGTGACGATATATTTAGCTATCTTATGAGTTTCTTTCATATGAAGCTTATCGAGTTCATTTTCCGCATCGGCTTCCATATCAAATGGTCCGAAGTTGCTGCGGAGTTCGGAAACGAAATTGTGGTAATCGTCGGCCCAGTCGACGAGAGCGAACGGATCCATGAGGCGGGTTCGAAGTAGTCGAGAGCCGTGCCTCGGAGATAGGAGAGGGCATAATTGACCTTCCGTTCGTCGTCGGGAAAGGTGTCGGGGCGATCACGGAAATTGAGTTGAAGCTGGACCAGAAATGGCTGGAGCTTCTTGGGGTCGGAACCGTCAAACTGATCTGGTTCGCGGACCTTAGTTTTGGGGCGTGGTGGTGCTTGGGCCGGGTGCTGGAGTTGTCCGGCTAGCATGGCGATGGCTTGTGCAAGATCCAGAACTGGCGCGGGCGGAACTGGGTTGGTGGGAATCTGAGGTGGAATTGGAGGTGGAGGACCGCCTGGGGGACCGCCGGGTGGGCCGCCTGGAGGTGGTCCTGGTGGAGGTGGTGGTGGTGGAGCTGGGCGTCGGAATGACGCTGCTGTTTGTTCGCCGCTGCTACTCGTTGAATTCCCGTCATAGTCGGGATTATTGTCGGGATTAGCGTCAGGAACTTCTTCGAATCGTTGCAGAATTGCATCGGAGAGCTCATCGTTGGTACAAGTGCTGCCAGAAGGTTCCGCGTGCCTTGGTGCTGCGGATCTAAGACTGCCAAAATAAGAGAGAGCTTCGACAGCTCCTGCTCGAGCTGAAGTAGCTGTGGTACAAGGAGGCATAGTGATAGTTATCGGGTGGGAATCAGATAATACTGTTATGTATCGAGATTTCCACTAAGTTGGAACTGGAAAGGACGGCGGCTTCAACTTGTAGGTTGCGCCGCCAATGAACTATCGTCCTAAGTATTTCAGAACTAAGTCGGAAGTCGGAAAGTACTGAACCAAAGGTTGGTTGGAACTTGAGTCGGAACTGAGGCGGAAGGCGGAAGATGGAAGGCGGAGAGAGGCTGAGATCTTGCTAGACTCGCTGTACTAAGAACAGGAGATGGAGCGAAGGAAATCAAGTATCGAAGGTGATTATCTGATTGCAGAATAAGAGACATACATGACAGGCTTTTATACAAAGAGCTGAGACAACAGGTAATGATATGGTACTAAGCAAATTCCGGAGGAAGCGGAAGTCGAGTAGACAATGCGTGGGAAACTAACTATTGGGAACAATGGGACTACAAGGGGGGTTCAGGGTAAGGTAGAACAATGGCAAAGAACAAGGGGTCGGGAAAACATATCTGACAACGAACTACAAGGGTGACCGGATATGTGGTTTTGATGAACGGTGAGGTGGGTCCGGATGGTCCGGGTAATGGAGTCGAAAGAACAAGGGAAATGTACAAGGGGCGAAATGTCAGAAATAACGGAGGGGCGGAAGGTGTGGCGGAACTGAGGGTCGGAAGTCGGAAATGAACGGTCGTAACACTTCGCCAGTGAAGGGATTGTCAAGACTTAGACAGCCCTTCCATGAGACCTTGCACGTTACATCGTCAAGAGTCGCGGGCTATTTCGCTATGACTGTAGATAGGGTGAGCCCCGTTTAGGCAAACCCTCTTACCTTGTGAACATTTATTGGTTCACCTATTCGCCGAACGGCATACTTATTCGCACAAGTTATTCAGGCATTCGCTGTGTTCACTAATACACGATATTAACACCTGAAAACCAATCTTGACAGAAAAGTCCAGGGTTATGCCAAATCTCCTTAGGAACGGTGTCCCTAAGATAGCGTCGTAATATTCGACATTCGCTACGTCGAAATATCATCGTATGTCTCACGACCAAATTTGATGGTTGTGTTTGTTCCATAGTTGATCGTGGAATGGCTGCCTATGCAGGCTAGCTGCAGCGCGATTGGTTGCTCCAGGGAGAATGTCTTCATCCCTGTAGCTCACGTGAATTCGGGGGATAGCAGTACCCCTTCGCTGCCGCTATCTAGCAGGCAGTGGGATTTTACGCCGTTTATTTCCCAGTACCCCGATAGGGTACGGTTCTCACTGCACGGGCGCGTTGGCCGCGTCCTGTGTTTGCTTTGGTGGTGATGCACCGGCTCGGCCACCTTGTCTGGAGTGACCGACATGCGTGCCGCCATGACCTTCGTGGCGGTTTTGTCCTCCAGCATGAATCTGATCATGCTGGACCTGTAGGTGGTGTCTTCCACCTCTTCGTCCCATTCATAGTATTGGGACGGCTTGGGGTCCCACTCTTCAGCGGGCGCGTCTCCGTTATCCAGAGTGTCGTTGGGTTGGGGATCACCCTCCCCCTCTTCATCAATCTGTTGAAGAGAATTTTGACCGGGATCCATGTCCGGATCCTCGGCCTCATCGTTGTGCCTCACGGCTGCTGTCCTTATACCAGACCTAAGCCGGGGGCACTCCGCCTTTTTGTGGCCAGGTTGGCCACATTCAAAGCACGTGGTGTTACTTTGGCTGCCGCTGGGCCTATCGTTAGGCCGGCCCAACGTTTTCGTTGGTGGGGCAGGTTGTGGGGACGACCCTGACGCTTGAGGCTGTTTAGCTTCAGGCGGGCGTCTGTCAAGATTGGTTTTCAGGCGTTAATATCGTGTATTAGTGAACACAGCGAATGCCCGAATAACTTGTGCGAATAAGTATGCTGTTCGGCAAATAGGTGAACCAATAAATGTTCACAAGGTAAGAGGGTTTGCCTAAACGGGGCTCACCCTATCTACAGTCGTAGCAAAATAGCCCGTGACTCTTGACGATGTAACATGCAAGGTCTCACAGAAGGGCTGTCTAAGTCTCGACAATCCCTTCGCTGGCGAAGGTGCTCCTTTGGAGCCCTTCGCCAACAGTACAGAAAATGGTTCGAAGGCTAAGGTAACGAAGATGAAGTATGAGAACTCACCAGTGATGCCTAAGTTCTCTGCTGGTTGAAGATAGAAATCTCCAGGAGAAGGCTCAAGACAATGATCACCGCGAGGTCAAGTTTGCACAAGATGGACGACGTATGATAATTGAACTGGAGAATATACATGCGAATGTAAACTACTTATATCGAATGCTCGTAAGGTATTAGCGAATAGGAAAGAGGCCATTGTGAGTCAGGGTCAGATAGGGGTGTGCAGTCATGATACTAAGTAGATGGAATAAACATACAATAGAGTGAGGGAAGAGTGTGAACATGAAACGACGGAGAGTAAAGGTGGCGAAGGCACTTATGGACAAAACCATGTCTTGGGACCCGCATACATGCTACCCTGCACGGACTCTTGGTCTACTGGGTTGATTCCGCATGACCTATGGAAGGGATGTCCTGCGAACATACTTTGACCATACAAACACCCAATGGGGTTGGATTAAGAAGACGATGGGGTTAATGATGAACCATCATGCTGGGTGAATGGTACCGATCGTATTTGATGGTGTGCCTGCTGGCGAATGATGCGAGCAGCGAATACCCATTTGGCGAAATGCAAGGAAGGGCAAACAGAGGTGACATAGGGGGGGAGAGGTCGAGGTGGAGGGCGAAGCCGAGCAAATACTGAGGAGGAGTAGCGAAAGGGGAAATGGGGATACCAAGGTGCAGGAAGTACACAGGTCATGACAATCCAACTATCAGAACACCATCAGGAGAGGGTCGAGCAGAGGAGGTGGTAGACCCAGTGATGACTTGTCAAGTCAGTCCAAAGCCGTCGGTCGTGCGTTTAACGGCGTGGCGATGGTAATGGGCGCGAATCAGCGAACATCGGTTGCCGAACATGACAATGGCGATTGGAACGAACACGGAAATGGGGTGAGAAATGGCAGGACAGAGCCCCTGAGTATGAGGAATAAACGCGTCATGACAGTGTCCAGCTTGCGCTGGGCGTGAGGGCGGTAGCCGTTGTCCTGTTCCGCTTCTTGCGAACAGGCTGGGCCTGGTCAGGCCCGTTTGTGTCAATGGCTAGCTCCCTGTGAGTCGGGCAGCGCTTGCCGTTGCTGCTGCGCTTTCTGCGCGGTGCATCCCCATGTTGTATCGGGATGCCTCCTCAATCATCCAGGCCATCTCGAAGAGTTGCTCTATTGAGCTGCTCTCGGCATTATAGCCCTTTTTGAGGACCTCATTGCGCAGCGTTTCGCGCAGCGCCAATACGAACCGTCTCCGGAACGTGTAATCGTCTGGCGGCTGTATCATACGTGCCGCATATTTCGTGAGCTCGTTCAGCATTTCCTGAACGGTTTTCATGCCCTGCATGACTGCATCGAACTTATTCGATGCGTGATGGTACGTCAGTGTGTGCAGGAACCTTTTTTGAAGGCCTTGCATCACAGTTTCCAGTGTCCAGCTGCGGACCTGGCGATCGAAGCGTTCAACGTTTCGAAGGAACCACTCCTGGGCTTCGCCGGTGAGGCGAGTGCCCACGTAGCCGACCTGCATGTCTATGCTGGTTGTCCCTAGGAGGCAATTCATTTTCAGCCATCCTAGGATGGCTGCCACGAAGATTTCAAACTCTTCGAGGTCAGATCCCCTAGCATATGGCTCGGGGTGAGCCAATTTTACGCCGGCTTTCGCTAGCACAGACTTCCCCGGGTCTGTGTCCGTGGCGTTTGCTAACGCCACGCAGATCATCCGTGTGATCCCGTCGTACGGCTCCGTTGGTACGACGTCGGCCTAATCAGGGATTCCCTGGCCTTCCGTTGGGGCCATGGATCGCTCGCACGGTTGTGATGCCACATGGGGCAGGCTGTTATATGCCCTGACGGGCCCCGGGCCCAGATCCAGCTCGGGATCAGGAGCATTCTGTGCTCTCGGTTCCGGGGGTGTTTTGTGCCTGGTGTCCCCGGTCAGTCCTGCGTTGCGGATTCGTAGCCTGCTGTTGTAGGCTGCACGCGCCTGCCGTGCGCCTTGTACGGCTTGCGTGAGCTGCTCGTCGGGCAGCTGAGCGGTGTGGCTGTGGGCCACTGTCTCTTTAGCGTTTTTCGCTAGTAGCTCGAGTGTCCGTGTGAGGCGGCGCGCGGCTGCGGCTTCTTTACGCTGCCAGTGTGCGACTTCGAGCTCTAAGCTCTTGGTCGTCGTTTCAGAGTCAGGCTCTGAGGCGACCTGCTCCCTAACGATCTGTTGGATCGTCTTATGGCTGTCCGTTGGGGCAGCCAGTTGCTGTTGAGGTTTGTTCCTGAACCTTACGTCCTGTTCGACCGGGACGGCTGGCGGCGGCATTCGCTGCTTGTCTCGCTCCTTTCGGTGCGGGTCTTCCACGTCGCGACTGCGTTCGTTGGCTGCAGACTGTCGCGAGCTCAGACGAGTTGCATCGCGTTCCCCGCGTGGGCGGAGTGCTTTCTGGACGGCCTCCAGCGTGGCTGCGCCTTGCAGCCTGACCTCCTCCGCCTGGTGGAGTTCCTTGCCGATTGCCATTAGGGCAGCGGCAGCGTTGTCAAGCTGCGATGCCAGCTGATCGTGCTTGTGGCACGTCAGCGTGCTTTGGCGCAGCGCAGCCTGCACCTGTTTGTTCAGGGCCTCTGCCATCTCGTGGTCAATGGCGTGAGCCCTCGAGCTCTTGCGACTGGAGCTTGAGTATTCCGAGTCCTGACCATCCTCTGGGGCTTGTCTTTTTTGCCGTCATCCCCCTTCAGGGACGATCGTCGTCGCTCTATTTCGTGAGCATCGGTTTGAGTCGTGGCTTTGTGCCCGCCTAGACGTTGTTGCTCTACCATCTGACGATGGCGAGACTTCTCTGCCCTTTCCTTTGTCTCCGGGCAGAGAGGAATGGGGGGGCGGTGCCAGCTCGTTGCCCGACGTTGTCTCTTCCTCGGCCACACTCGACGAGACGTGGTCGGGGTTTTCCTTGTCCTCTACTGAGGGGACGAGGGCAGTGAGATCTACGATCTCTCCATCTTCTATCGTCCTGGACTCTTGGTCCAGGGTAGCGTCAGCCGTCGTGTCGCTGGGCTGCGTCTGAGGCGTGGACCTCGAGCTCGTCGCTCGTGTCCGTCTTCGACTGCGTGGAATCATCATGCTCGCAGCCGACAGTAGAAGGTCTACTGGAGGGTCTCAACGATGTTTAGTCGTCGACACAGCGATCTTTTTCAAGATTGCTTCGAATCCACTATCGGTTGGTCGCATGGCGATCAACCACAGGATAGTTCAGAAAGGTGTAAAGGATGTCGATCTTAGAACCTTGTATCACAAGGGCACTACAGAACTTGACCAATGAGTGGTATTCTGAATGCTACTGTGTAGGAACCATCTTTCTAGTCTAAAAACCTCGAAAAAAGCATTAAAAAGTCTGTAAAAAACCTTTTTCCCATCTTAACCTCAGCCAATACACGCAGCTTTGATGGGGAACTAGCTTTAGAATATTCCTTGAATTTTCTGGCATTTCTTCGCCAATTGTTCTGACCTCCTTGGCTCAAAACTGCCTTATTTTGCTTGACAAAGGTTATGAACCCATGAGAGTCCATAACTTTGTCATCGGCGCTCAATTTCAAACTCCGACCGGAGCAATACTCGAACGCGCTTATTCGGAGCCGCACGTCCTCAAACACCCACAACTCCAACACTTTGGCTCTTTCAATCTCAGCTGGTGAGATTGGGAATATCCGGTGCAGCTTACACAAGCCTGTACACTTAAATATAGTTCAAACCCAGCAGACACATGACTTGCTTCATAGCAACCATGGCTGTGTAAGGCTGTGTGCAAGACTGCCCAATGATATGCAGAGCCAAAACTAGGGTGCATAATCAAGCAATCTTATTGGATGCTGAGCCTCCAAGCTTAGTGCCACAACCACTGAAATAGGACCCTTGACATCATAGGGCTGTGCAGGGCTATGCAGGGCTATGCAAGGCTATGCAGGGCTGTGTAAGGCTATGCCGGGCAGTGCAAATCAGGGAAGGTGATTGGCTATCTATTCTTAATTTCCTTGCACAAACACACCACAATAGTTACAAGGGTGTGTTTTAGCTGCGCAAATATTTACTTATGACATCACTCGCCTAATAGATAGAAGCTCCCCATTTTACGTAATCCTGTGTAATTTACAATATAAAAGGAGGCCATTCTGACCCCCTAGGATAATCATCCAATCTAGCAATCTACTGCTTCTATCCTACACGTGACTCGTGTGACTTGCATCTTACTAAGCTGCTAATCCCAGCTAGGGTTATTCACTTACTTTAGTGTCTAATTCCTTGTTAAGTAGATACTTTTCTGCTTAGCCACCTAGACTAATCCTCCGGGTGTAATTCTACAGAGTGAGTCTGTCAATTGATAGTCTTGCCATTCGCACTCCAATACCCGAGAGAGTTGATCAGTTGATTTTCCTGGTTAATATCTTTCACAAGTCAATTCCTGTTACTTGTAAAAGCCGCTTTAGATTCTATTCTTTGCCTCTCGTTTTATTGCTGTGCGCTGGTAGATTATCAGGGCAGTCCATTTATAAACTCGCCTGCTAAGTACATTCCTTTATATTTTGGAATACGCTTGGACCCCGATAGTGTCCTTGAACCTACAGTCTTTTAGTTTATTGTTCAGTGCTGCTAAGAAACGCATTGCCTTCCATCCGTATTAACTTGGACTAGTTTTTACGCGGATTGCAACCAAGGTACAAATATTAAATCATTTCCGGAGTTGTGCTGCAGCATTGTTTAATATTCTTTGAGTCTCGTAAACGACACGTTCTGATAGATTGAAGTGTTAGCAATAACACCAAAGTCTTGAAGGGTTCCAAAACAGAGCCCGTATAGCCCTTTTCGCAGGTGGCAGACGTGATCTTCCATTCCCTTAGCAATACTGCCTTCGGCTTGCTCCATGTATATCTCTTCATCAAGGTCAGAGTGGAGGTACGTGGTTTTGACGTCAAGTTGTTGTAATTCCCAGTCAAGGGTTGCAGCTAGTGCTAGGACTACTCGGAAGGATTCTAGGCATGCAACTGGTGAAAAGGTGTCATGGTAGTCTTGACCGGCGATCTGTGTGAAGCCCTTTGCCACAATGCGGACCTTCAGCTTGGCTATCTTCCCAGACTCGTCACGCTTTATGTGGCAGACGGTCTTACTTTTGATAACCCTTTTTCTGGCAGGGACAGAGCTTCGTAGGACAAGGTCCCAAACGTGGTGTCTTGTCATGGATTCTAGTTCTGAATCCATGCCAAGCTGCCATATCGGTCCATTAGGACCCTTGAGCACCTCGGTGAATGAGGCAGGGTCTTCCTCCTCATGCACAATGCTGGCCAATGCCATATCTTTGATGAAATTGGCCTCAAACTCCACATCTTTCTTAGCGGCACATGCGAGTCAGGCCAGAGTGCTGGCAGAGATTATATCGGCGACTGTTTGTTTGGTGCGGCTGGTGTACGGTAAGTTTCGCATGGCCGTGTATCAAGAGAGGGGATACCTGGGCTTGGTGGATGATCAGGTGCGGTGATGTTGTTTATTCCATCATCTTCATCTTCTGATGCTCCCCCTCCAGCTGTATTTCCTGCATCATCTTGTGCCATAGTGTCATGTGGCGCATTTTTATTACCCTCTTCATCATCGCTCTCACCGACACCGTCATTACCGACTACAAGGCCAGGGTGCAGCAGCCGTGGAGTGCTATCTTGTGACTCAATGAAGGTCATGTTCCGTGAAGTGATGATTTGGCCGGTTGTCCAGTTATAGCATCAGTAGGCTTTAGATATTGATGAGTAGCTGACGAGGACGCATTCTACTGATCGGTTATAGATCTTGGTGACGTGATGGTTCTGGATTAATACGAAGGCTCTGCAGCCAATTTCCCATAAGTGGGAGAAATCAGGTTTCTTACCAGTCCAGGCCTCATAGGGTGTCTTATCATCAAGCGCTCTTGTGAGGGTTTGGTTTTGAGATATACCACAGTCATTACGCATTCGCCCCACAAGCTTGGGGGGAGGTTTGCATCTGATCTAATTGTTCGCGCTTTGGACATAAGTTTATGGTGGGTTCGTTCAACGATTCCGTTCTCGACAGAGGTATATGGTGCAGTGACAAGGTGTTGAATGCCATGGTCATGGAGGTACCTTTCGTAGAGCTTAGAAGTATACTCTCCTCCATTGTCCGTAATAAATTTTCTTATGGAGCAGTTAGATTGGCGTTTGATGAGAGTTCGCCATTCAGTAAACGCAGTGAGCGCATCACTTTTTCTGGCAAGGAGATATGTCCAGGTGTGTCTGGACTGGTCGTCTACGAAGTTAAGGGCGTAAAATTTACCACCGGTGGGTACATCCTCAGGCCCGGTGATATCAGAAAAGACAACATCAAGAACGCTCTCTGCCTCTTTCCTTCGCGTATCT
Organism: Gautieria morchelliformis; assembly: GCA_015179125.1. NCBI lineage: Eukaryota > Fungi > Basidiomycota > Agaricomycetes > Gomphales > Gomphaceae > Gautieria > Gautieria morchelliformis. The sequence continues at coordinate 42,259 of WHVA01000449.1, forward strand.
TTGGTACAGGTGTTTTGGCCTGTTTCCCGAGGATACAGTGATCGCAAATTGGCAGAATGGAGGAAAGGTCGGTGGGCATACCTGTGGCCATACTCTTCTTTGCCATAGTAATGATAGACTGATAATTCATGTGGCCAAGTCGCTTGTGCCATGTTTCGAGGCTAGCTGGGGCTCTCACAAGGTTAGCATAGGCTTGAGCGGAGGATGTGGTGGGAACATAGTATAAGCCCCCAGATGCTCTTGTGCCTCTAAGCATTTCTTTCTTTTGCTGGTCATAGACACGGCACTGGTCTTTGGAGAAGACTGAGAGGTAATCATCATCGTCCGCGAGTTTGCCTACTGATATGAGCCTGATAGTGGCATCTGGTACATAGAGGATGTTGCGGAGGGTGAGGGATTTCCCACTCAGTGTGATCATAGAGACATCTCCCATACCGATGGCTTCCGAAATCGACCTGTTCATCCCTTTGATGGGACAAGGTGCAATTGGTGCAATTTCTGGTGAAGTCATGTTTGCGGGGAGTGCAGTGGATAGATGTGCCAGAGTCTAGGAAACGAGGGATAGTATCCATCGACATAAACGTTTGATCTGGTTGTCCCATGCTGTGCTTATGCGCCAACCAATCAATACTACACACAGGGTCACTTTTGTCCATGCACACAAATGACCAGTCATTGTCATGGAAGCGATCACTTGGCTTGTAAAATGATATCGGACATGAGGTCGGCACAGTTTTTATGGCAATGTTGGCAAATTCAAACTTATGCTCCCCCACAACATTGGCATCAGTAGCAGCGGCAAGGGCGGCATCTTTCTCCTTTTTTGCATGGGCTCAAGGGCCACCACCCTCATCACCTCCGCCTGGATGCCAGCATTTCTCTTTCATGTGGCCAGGTTTGCTGCAGTTAGCGCAAATGGCCCTGGATGGCTTCTTCGAGGAAATGGCAGCCAAGGCTTCTTCCGCAGCGACAGCCTGGTTTTCATGGCGGACCTTAGAGGCCTCGAAGTGCAAGCGTGCCTTGAGGCCATCAAAGGAAATGCCATCTTTGGTGGAGGTAAGAATACCCTCGAGCTGTTCGCGGATGGGAGTGAAGAATTCATGAGAGCGGGCATTGAGGCAGATCATAATCATCCAATCATCCTCCTTGATGGGTCCAGCGGCGAACATGTCCTTCATCATGTGTTCAAGGGCGAGGAGTGTGACATCAATGTCAATTCCAGGGATGAAGCGAGTAGAGAGAGCGCGTTTCAGCAGAGGCACTTGGTGCATCGGACCAAGTGTAGAGAAGGAATCATGGATCTTCTTCCACGTGTCAGCGGCGGCGGTGCAATCAGTGATGACATGGTGCAGCGAAGAGTCCATCTTGAGCTGGATAGTAAAGATAAGTGTGGTGCTCTTCGCAGTCCAAAGTGCTTTCTCAGATGGGTGCGTGTCAGGAGGAGGGATCAAAGAGGGGTCGTTCTTGTCAATGTATTTCCAGAGACCACTTGTAGCGAGAAGGGCCTTCGCTTCACTAGCCCACAAGGTGTAGTTCTCACCGCCCAAGAGGAGCTAAGACATCTTCTGTCTAGCCCAGTTCTCGGGGATAAAAGAGGTGATCGACGAGGTCATGATGGGGTTAGGAAAAAACGAGTGTATGCGTCGGTGACAAGAAGTACTTCAAATTCTCTCAGGATATCTGCACAAAGGATGCTTCACAGGAGTATTAGTAGTGCAGCGGTTGGCCCATAACCTATTGGAGCTGTACTACTGTGAGCTCAGACGTTCAGAGGTGCGTGAACGGCTGTATTATTACCTGTACTACTGTGAGTTGTAGTACAGGTGATGGTGTTAGCAACTCGGGGTTATGGCAGGGAAGGTTCGGTAGAGCTCTTAGAAAGCTAGAATCAAATTTACTCTCTCAGTGAATTTATTGTCACTGTTATATTAATACAATACCTAGAATCAAATTTACTACATGATTTTCAGTCAACATGCCACGAAAATACAAAGAATACTACTCGCCTCTCTCAGTGAATTTATTGTCACTGAGAGAGGAGTACTATCCTGTCTCAGAAGGCATATACATGCACCCGGCCCTTTAGCGCTCAAGAGCTCGCGCGTCGAAGTCATTTCAAACTCCGCTGGGTGCAGCCGCCTGTAAAAATAGAGATAACAAAATGAAATGGAGAGATAGGGAGTGACTGGAAATTTTCAAAAATAATCAGAGAAGTGAATGCATGGTACAAGAACAATGTGAGAAGAGATTGAAACACCATACAATAAATCGAACATATTATGCTTGATTTTGGTGCAGGAGCATAAATGCACCCAACAGATGGTGTGTAAGTGAGAAGAGTAGTAGGCGAGTGTGTAGGATGATTCTTACCTCAGACGTTCAGAGGTGCATGAACAGCTGAGGAAAGGTGCGAATATCAGGGTTTGAATGGGAAGTACTAACACGTCAGTGGGTCCATGTAGACGCGTATGGTATATGACATCGATACTCCAACAAGAGGGACCAGATCTGACCAGCCTGAATGATGCACGTTCCCGTGATGACTGGCCACAGTGGGATGCATCTATCAAGTGAGAACTGGACCAGCATGCGATCCTGAGGACATGGGACCTCATGTAACCACCTGACGGTGCGAATATCGTTGGCAGCAAACTCGTATTCCATTATAAACATGATGCGGACAGTAAGGTGGTAAACCACAAGACCAGGCTCATTGCACAAGGCTTCATGCAGGCAGAAGGTATAGATTACACTGAAACCTTTTCTCCCACCGCCAAACTCTCCACCATATGCATAATCACAGCAATCACAGTCAAAAATCCCTGGGAACTCGAACAAACCAATATCGACGGTGCATACCTTAATGCTCCGATCACGGAGACGGTCTACATGCACCAGCAAAAGGGTATGAAGCTCCTGGAAAGGAGCACTATGTATGTGGGCTTAACCGTGCAATCTACGGACTGAAGCAGTCCGGGAGGGAATGGTACAACATGCTGAGTGGCATCATGTACAGTTTTGGATTCACGCATTGCGAAGTCGAGCATGCGGTATTCCATAGGTACGCTGGACAGGATGTCCTCATCGTCGCAGTAGACATCGATGACCTGACCATGGCTGGCAACTCAAAGGACGTGATTCGGCAGTTCAAGGATGAGCTGCGCACCATCCTTAAGATTAAGGACATAGGGGATTTACACTGGTTGCTGGGGATAGAGGTGAAATGGGACCGCACGCTACGCACAATTTCATTCTCGCAGCATGCATACATACAAAAGATGTATGTGATGAGCTGTGTACCATCCTTAAGATTAAGGACATAGGGGATTTACACTGGTTGCTGGGGATAGAGGTGAAACGGGACCGCACACTATGCACAATTTCATTCTCGCAGCATGCATACATACAAAAGATACTCGAGAGATTCAATCTACAGGACGTGAATCCACTCGGCACCCCGCTTGATCCCCACCACAGGTTATCACTGTTCCAGTCCCCCTCCACCCCTTGCCAGTACCACAACATGCACAACGTACCGTATAGAGAGGCCATCAGGTCACTCATGTACATGGCTTTGGGCATGTGTCCGGACATCTCATTCGCTGTGTCATTCCTGGCACAATTTATGCAGAACCCAGGAAGACTGCACTGGGAGGCAGTGAAACATGTCTTCCGCTACTTGAAGGGCACAATGAACATGTGCCTCGTCATTGGCGGTTCACAGAGCACCTGGAGGCCTTCTCAGACGTGGACTGGGCATCCCAAGAGCACCGCCAGTCCATCTCTGGGTACGTGTTCACCATAGATGGTGGAGCTGTCTCCTGGAGCTCTAAGAAGCAACAAATCGTTGCATTATCTACAACAGAGGCTGAGTATATCGCCACAACTCATGCAGCGAAGGTGGCACTTTGGATACACACCCTTTTGGCCGACATCACACACCCACTAGAGAAACCCATTACTATCCACCTAGACAACATTTCCACCATCTCCATCATGAAGAATGAATACCACCTGCAGACGAAGCACATCAATATTCGCTATCATTTCATACACCACGCCATGTGGGAGGGACTCATAACCGTCGACTATGTCCCGACAGATGATATGGTGGCCGACATGTTCACAAAAGCTGTTCAGCGACATAAGGTCTCACACCTGAATGCCATGGTGGGACTGCATTCAGCTTAAGGGGGAGTGTTGGAGGTAGTACTGGTAAGTGTAGAATGCAGGGCCACGGCTGGCAACACGCGACCCGGACTCATATCTAGTTACTTGTCTCGGTCATAGTTGACCAAGGTAATATATCTGCTGGGCTCGTAGTTAGTGGCTCCTCAGTGAATCACCCATTCACTGAGGTGCATACCAGATTCTGTACACCATAGTGTACCAATGCTCACCCCTGAGTTGTCACTACATAGGTACAGTACAGCTATATACACTGAGTGAATCACCCATTCACTGAGTTGTCACTACATAGCTACTGCGCATAATCTAACACGGTCAGTGCTTGCCGTGTTGATGTCTGAAAGGAATCGGGGTGAGTAATGTATCTGATGCCGCTTCCTTTTAGTCCATGTAGACGCATATTGGTATATGACATCGATACTCCAACAACATGTGCATATGCCACTGAGAACCTATGTACTGTGTACGGGGTGAGATCCAGGTGCAGACCCAATATGTGTGCGTAATCGTGTGTGAGAGTGCCTGCGAGCGCACCTCACTCGTACCACCATGGCGGATACTATAAGGGAAAGGGGCAAACTCTACCTACACAACACAAAGAGTGGGTGCTCATGTACGTGCTTCGGTCACCAGCGACGCACGTGTACTACGCATCCACATCCGTGATGATGGAAGGGAAGAGTCATTTGAAGAGAGTAGATGATGGTTGTGGATAAAGATGATAACATTCGACCAGCGAGTCTCAGAAAAATATACAGCGCCTGTAACTACTGTAACTAAGGGATTCGGTAGGAGATGAAAATGGGAACCACAACCACGAGTGACCACAGGATGACTAACGGTTGAGCGATGGTATTCAACAGACCCCCCCGAGCGAAACAAATCAAAAAGAAATATGATGGGATACAGGAGGGGATGGTCACAACATGCCTAATTTATGAATCAAGAAACGGTGTTGAGCCAAAGGCAGGGCCTTCGTGAAAACGTCGGCGACGTTCTCAGCGGACCTGACATAGGTGATCTCGGCGTCACCATGATCGATGAGCTCGCCGAGCCAATGCCCCTCGACGCGGAAGTGCTTGGTGCGGGGGTGATGGGAAACGTCCTGGAGATTGGAGATCGTCTGCATGTTGTCGCAGTAGATATGGATCGGTCCGGCAAGGGGCAGCCTAAGTTCCTGGAGGAAGTGGCGGACCCAAAGGGCGTGCTTGGCGCTAGGGATCAAGGCCATAGACTCGGACTCGGTCGTCGACAGAGTGATCCGGGTTTGCTTCTTAGATACCCACGCGGTAATACAGCCGTGATAAAAGCAGATAAAACCCCCCACAGAATGGGAGTCAGCTAGACCCGCGAAGTCGGCATTGGAATAGATCTTGATGAGGGGAGTGGAGGACGAGCGGCGCAACACAACGCCTGCGTCGCGAGTGCCCTTCAAATAGCGTATAACGCGTTTAACGGCCGTCCAGTGAGCCTCACTGAAGTCATGCGTGTGTTGGCTCAGCTGCTGGACAGCGAACGCAATGTCGGGGCGGGATCCTAGAACGGCATACATCAAGGAGCCGATCGCTTGGGCGTAAGGTGCGTCTGGTGCGGGACCACCATCAGGGCGCGGCTTGAGGGTTTTGATGTCATGCAGGACAGGAGTGTTGACCGGTGGTGCTTCATCCAGATTGAAATGCTGGGCAATGACGTCGATGTAATGGCCTTGGGAGAGTTTAATGAAATCGTGATTTGGATCGATCTCGACCCTGATCCCGAGGATCTTGAGCATCTCGCCAAGGTCCTTCATAGTGAAATTAGAATGGAGGAGGGTTTTAACACTCGCCATCAGCGTCTTAGAACTAGCAAAAAGACTGAGGTCGTCGACGTAAATAGTGATGATGGTGAGCCGGTCGCCGGTCTTTTTGTAGAAAACGCAGTCATCTGCGTGACACCGCGTGAAACCGTCATCGAGCAAGACCGTCGTGAGCTTCTTGTACCAGGAGCGGCCTGACTGCTTCAAACCGTAAATAGCCCGGTGCAATTTGAGCACGCGACTCGATCCATCGTCAAAGCCGTCCGGCTGGCGCATGTATATCTCCTCATCTAGAGTAGAATTAAGATACGCGCCTTTGACATCCATCATCTCGATCTCCCATCCCTTTTGGATGGTGATAGCGGGGATGAGCCGGAGGCTGTCTAATTTGACAACCGGTGATGTGACCTCAAAATAATCCATGCCAGGTCGTTGCGTGAACCCCTGCGCAACTCACTAGTCGAGGGGCGATGATTGATCAATCAACCATGACATTATCTTGAATGAGTGAGCGGGCACTGATCGTGCAGTCCAAGGGAACGGGAGAGCCCAGTGGGGAGGCTTTCCAACTGGTGCTCCTGTAGAGTGAATGTTGTTAGTAATCGGGATGATGACACCGCCGAGGCAGAGCCGGCACGCATTTAGCCGGAAGTTCGAGATCGCTCTCGGCCCCGGGTTGCTGGTGCGCCGGCATCGCATCGGCACAGCAGCTCGAAGAGATTGGTAATACAATGGACATCATATTTTGTATATAAAGGCAGAATGATCTACTTGAGATTGTAGTATAATCAGTTTATTATATCTCCTTCGTTCCACAGGTTATGGGCCCCAGCCATAACTAAACTACTACAGACCTAGCTTACTCCAACCACGCTCTATACTCCAACGACTCAATAACCAATCGACGATGTCGAGTAGCAACAACACATACAAGATCGACCCCTTGAACGGGGATAATTACGCGGCGTGGCGCCGGCGGCTCGAGTGGATACTCGATGACTTAGATCTGTGGGACGTGGCTATCGGCAGGGAGACAGAACTGAGACCGGCAGATGTCGACAATGTCACTGCGACCGAGCAGCAGGAAATCGACGACTGGAGAAGGAAGGACAAGCAAGCTAGAAAAGAGATTTGTCTCAGAGTCGCCGATGAACAGCTAGTTTACATCAATCAGACAATGTCTGCATTTGCTGTATGGACTAGTTTACAAGCTATATTCGAATCTAAGGGAGCAGTGGGAATCGTAAATCTCCGAAGAGATTTCTTCCGGACGCTTGCCGAAGACGGCGCGAACATGGAGGAGCACATACGCAAGCTCCGCGGCATTCAACAGGAACTGAATGCGCGGGGACATTACATCAGTGACACCGAGTTCTCGAACATGTTGCTGACGTCATTACCAGATTCTTGGTCAGCATTTATTACGGCAGTAAACGCCAGTGGAGCCGGGACGACAGCTGATATATTAATAGCTCGAGTCCTCGATGAGGATCGAGCACGGAAAGCTGGATCGGCACGGCAGACGGTGCTTAAGGCGCAACAACGTCACAGGACCAAGAAAGATGACTCAGGAGCAACAAAGGGAAAATGCCGAAATTGCGGCAAGAAGGGTCATTACATGAAAGACTGTTGGGCGAAAGGGAGGGCCAAGCACCGAAATGGTTCAAATCAGGGAACAAAGAAACAGTCAAACAAGCGGAAGAAAAGGACTTCGCATTTGTATCTAAGGAGGTAGCATACAGTGCTATATCTGCATCCGACTGGCTAGCCGATTCAGCGGCAACAACACATATAGCTCGAAACCGAAACGATTTCGCTAGCTATGCCGAGGAACCATCAGAAATTGAAGGAATTTCACCCGGTGCGGTGCTACATACACAAGGCCGAGGCACTATATACATGGAATTCAAGATCGGCGCCAAGATGAACACGATCGAACTACGTGACGTCAAGCATGCACCGGATGCACCGAACAACCTTATCAGCGTAGGGCGTCTAACTGATAAAGGCAACACGGCCACATTTTCAGGCACTGGCATCGAATTCAAATCACGTGCCGGAGTTACCTTCGCACAGGGACAGAAGCGCGGGCGGCTGTTCTGTATGAAGGCACGGGTCACTCGATCAGTCGAGGCACAGGACTTTGCCACAGCGGCAAAGGGACGGTCATGGGACAAATGGCACAGGATACTCGGGCACGTCAACATAAACTCGATTAAAATGTTGAAATCTAACGATCTAGTTACTGGACTTGAGATCGACGAGTCAAACGAGCTGAGCCAGTGCAAGGCATGCATACAAGGCAAACGGCATGTGGAGCCGTTCCCCAAAAGAGCCGATGACACTGTAGAACAGGTCGGTGACCTAACAGTATCCGATGTATGGGGGCCTGCCCAGACCGAGGGACCATCACGTGAAAAATACTTTTATTCTTTCATGGACATCAAATCGAGGTACACTGCAATCTATTTTGGGAGCACCAAAGATGAAGCGCTCAAACACTTCGAGACGTACAAGGCATTCCTCGAGACCCAAACAGGTCAGAAACTGAAGAGGTTTCGCTCAGATAATAGAGGGGAATATGTCAATAAAAATTTCAAGGAATTTTGTGCAAAATATGGCATTATCATGGAGACCACAGCTCCATACTCCCCAGCCCAGAATGGAATCGCCGAACGACTCAACCGGACCTTACTCGAGCACGCGCGGGCAATGATATTTGCCAAGAACCTGCCAAAAATACTCTGGCCCGAGGCCATGGCTTACGCGTGTTATATCAAAAATCGATCACCCACGCGAGTGCTTGGAGATGACGCAATGCAGTTCCAAGCACTATTCGGCAAGAAGCCAAACATAGCACGTCTAGAGGAATTCGGGACAAATTGCTGGGTTATGGTGCCGGATCAACGTCGAGCCAAACTTGATCCAAAGGCAGAAGAACATATCTTCATCGGAGTAGCAGAACATGCAAAAGCCTGGAGGTATTACAATAAAGCCTCAAAGCATGTTCAAATTTCGAGAAATATTACATTCGACGAAAACGACAACAGACTCTACCCTATCCCAGATAACGACGATGACGACACGGCACCGCTTGAGGGGGAGCACTCACTGCGCGAGCATGTGCCGGACCTGATCCCATCTACCCCGCAGATGTCATCACCCCAGACGACGCCCGTTCCTGATCCACCTGAACAAGCGCCAGCTCCACAGATTCGACGGAGCGCGCGTATCACTCAAAGACCGGATTACCGGAAACTGAATGATTCAGGACGCACCGAGCAGGTTTACATAACGAGAGAAATCGTCACTGAACCTGAGAATTACAGAGCAGCGGTATCACGTGATGATGCGCCGATCTGGGAGAAAGCGATGGAAATTGAAATGGATCAACATAAGACATTAGAAACATGGGAATTAACAGAACTACCACCTGGACGAGTAGCTATCGGTTGCTGATGGGTATACGCCGTCAAAACGCAACCGGATGGACAATTAAAGCAAGGGTTGTGGCTCAAGGATTCACACAGAGGCCAGGGATGGATTACTACGAGATAACTTCACCTGTGGTCAAGTTCGATTCACTACGTGTTCTATTAGCGATCGCAAACACACTCGATTGGGAAATCGAAATGATGGATGTCAACGCCTATCTCAATTCAACCATAGATGAGGAGATCTACATGCGTCAGCCCGACGGCTTTGATGATGGATCTGGACGCGTTCTAAGAATATACAGAGCGCTCTACGGACTCAAGCAATCAGGACGAGCTTGGCATCAGCGCTTATGCAAATTACTACTCGACCTCGGCTCCCATCAAAGTACAGCCGACGAATGTGTCTACATCAGGCAAGATAAGGACTCAATCGAAGTCATATCAGTATACGTGGACAACTTCGGACTATTTGCTGATTCCAAAGGAGGGATGATTAAGCTCAAGGGGGAGCTTCATGGAAAATTCCCCTTAACAGATTTAGGAGAGATGAAGAAAATCTTGGGAATTAGAGTTGAGAGGAATAGGGATGAGGGAACACTGATCATGTCTCAAGGACATTACATCGACATCATACTTGATCGATTCAACATGGCTACGGCACATTCCGTATATACAGCTCTGCATAAAATGATCAAACTCACGACACCTATGGACTCAACAGGTCCAACTGCCGAAGTACCCTATGCCAAAGCAATCGGATCGCTAATGTATGCAGCACTCAGCACGTGACCTGATTTGGCCTTTACCGTACAACATCTGAGCCAATTCACTACTACTTACGGAGCCGAGCACTGGACGGCGATCAAACACGCGCTCAGGTACCTCAAGGGGTCACGTGACGACGGCATAACCTTCCGACAAGACGCTGGTCTCGACCTCGAAATATTTGTTGACTCGGATTATGCTAATAGAAAGGACGCACTGTCTATTAGCGGCTATGTAGCTATACTAGGAGGGGGAGCCATTGCATGGAGTTCGAAGAAGCAGCGAACGATCGCATTATCTACTACGGAGGCCGAATACATGGCACTTACCGAGGGTGCCAAGCAATTGATCTGGCTGAGGCGCTTCATCGAGGAGCTAGGAATAGATCAAGCCCAGCCCACGTCACTTCGATCAGACAATCTAGGCGCCATTACACTATCGCATGACGCAACGTATCATGCACGTACCAAACACATCAATGTCGCATATCACTTCATCCGTGAGAAAGTGGCCTCTCACGAGGCATCACTTACGTACGTACCAACGAAGGAGAACGTAGCGGACATATTTACAAAGGGATTGGATTTACACCAACATAGGTATCTATTAGGGAAATTAGGATTTTGTCGAAGGGACTTCTCGCTGAGGGGGAGTGTTAGTAATCGGGATGATGACACCGCCGAGGCAGAGCCGGCACGCATTTAGCCGGAAGTTCGAGATCGCTCTCGGCCCCGGGTTGCTGGTGCACCGGCATCGCATCGGCACAGCAGCTCAAAGAGATTGGTAATACAATGGACATCATATTTTGTATATAAAGGCAGAACAATCTACTTGAGATCGTAGTATAATCAGTTTATTATATCTCCTTCGTTCCACAAATGTAAGTGCTTGAGATTGAAAATTCGAGATGCAAAGTAATGGACTGGTCAAGTGGACCACACCCACCCACTGTAGAAAACTCCGACATTAGATTTCAGTACCTTTTACACAAACGGCAATAATCAGTACCTTTGAGCACTGACAAATCAGTGCTCAAAAATATCATTAAATGAACACCAAAAATAAGTGCTTTTGAGCACTGATTTTCAGATACTAAGAAACATGCAGGTATGTGAAAAAAAAAAAAAAGAAACACGATCGCCCCCTTCACTCCGCCGAGCGCATGTTAGACCATTAGGCGTACAGAGCAATTTACTCTTGTTATCGAACCGAGGCCGCCAAGTAATTAGCGCCGCCGCCACTATAGCATGAAATAATTGCTCACCAACATCGTGGCGGCCAATGTACCTTGTACGCGCGTCGGAATTTTTCCCCCAAGTAATTTGAATCTCCGACCTGCTTGAATTCTAACTCGTCTCTTCCCACCATGACCACGGCCAACAGAAAACAAACTATAATGCTTTCCCTCATCAATTTTTTGATCGTGCCCAGTTATGATGGAGCGTACTAGCAGGAAAATGGGGAGTATGTGCACAATCATGATGTTATCGCGTGATCCCACTCAACACCTGCATCAAAAAGCTCTTCTTACAAATAATATCGTGGGGTTGGGTAAAATCATGGTGGTTTAGAGGGTGCCTCCTGGTAAGCTACTCTTTCATTGAAAATACCATGCATATACTCAATATATTATTGCTACGTGCCCCTCTGCTGCTCTCGCTCTTGCACTCTGGGTCTTGCTCTCGCACCATCTCCCCTCGCCTGCTCATTCTCACAATAGACCGCTCCCGCCCTCGCTCTCGCCATATGTCCCCTCGGCTGCCCTTGCTCTTACAATAGACCACTTCTACTCCCACTCATATGGAGGTTGCGAGAGGTGAGTGTGGGGGCTGGGCTGTCGCAAGTATTGGGAACCATGTTGCATGCCTTATATGCCTACCTTCCTCATCGCTCACATGCTCACATTCCGATCCTTCCAGCATACGCAGTCCTATCAGACCCCCAGGTGCGCCAATGAACATCTCTACTATTACTTAACTCAACCTGACCACTGTATTTCTTTTTTTGTACAGAAACGCGGCCTTTATGATCGACATGGGGAGGTACGTGTTGCAATTCGCCCTTGTCATTGTTCTTTGAGCTCCCTTTATTTTACTTCGTCACTTATCATTTTATACTTGCCCGGACGTGAGCTGACAAATATTACCCTTCCCCCTCATCCAGGAAGGCCTGACACAACATGAAGGCGGTCAGCACCCCAATCCCTTCGATATGTTTTCATCCTTCTTCGGTGGCGACGGACGTGAGTCGTTTCATTGTGAATTTATCGTTCTGCATGCTCAAAATGATACTTTGCCATATAATACTCCTCGTACTCATGTGCCATATCATCCATGACACTTGTGATCCTGTGACACTGCAGCCCAACAACAGGAGGTCTGCCGCGGGCCCATGATGACAAGCGACTTTGAGGTGAACCTCGAGGATATGTACAAGGGTGTCGAGATCGATATAGGTTCCAAACATCGTCTTTGCATGATTTCTGCACTGACAATTATGCTTTCGAAGCCCATTCCGATCCTGCCTTTGGCTTTCATCTCCATTTCTCATGATCCTGTGACTCGGTATCCAGTTCATGATTAACAAAAAGGTCCTCTGTGACCACTTCCGCAGCTCCGGAGGACTCGCACATCCAGACGTGTTCCACGTGCTCGTTCCACACATCCAGCACTACACGCTCAATGTCCCCGTGGGCATTGCCAAGGGCAGTAAGTTCATGTTTGAGGGCGAGGGCGACGAGAGCCCGGACTCGGAGGCGGGCGACGTTGTTATATGCGTCCTGGGCAGGAAGAACAAGGGCGGTTAGCGGCGGATGGAGATGAGTTTGTATAGCACCGAGAGCATTGGGGTTGAGGAGGTGTGTGGGGCGACGTTGGATGGGTTGGGACATAGCTTTCATTCTGTCTTTCAGTAATAGAAAGCACTGTTATATTGTGTTCTAAAGTACCATTTATAAGTAACTTAAGAACTGAAAATCAGTGTTCTAGGGCACTGAAAGCGGACATTCTAGCTACTAGATTTCGGTACCAAGCTTATCGAGAGGAAGCGTCAAAAATCTCCTCCCTGGATACTTATTATCAGTAACTTGGGCACTGAAAAATTGGTGCGTAATGTACTTATATTAAGTGCCCCGAGTTACTGCAGTGCACCTCCCAACCGGACAGGTTTGAGTGAGCTGAGGAAACTTGGTGGAGACGTCCTAGCCATTGGATCAGGTCTACCAGTCCGACACACCATAACTTCGGGATGCTTTAGAAGTCTGCGGACAACAATGGGAACTTCTTGACAGGGTTCGTATATGACAAAGTGACATTGAAACAAGGCATTGAAAGTGAAACCATCCGCCAATGGGAGCAGAGCAGACCTGCCACGACTGGGAAAATTTAGTTGCCAGTCTGAGAAAAGACGCGCAGATTGAGCATATCCCTAAAATGTAGTTACAAAATCACCTACATGACGCCTCTTCGGTACTTTACGAGAATCTCTGAATGCTTGCCTGAATTCACCAACCTTCTCAAGGACAGCTGCGAAGACGTATAGGCTAACTAGAAGGCCCAGGGGCAGGTTTTTGCCGAGGAACTACGTGAATCGTACACGTACCGCTCTCACCTTATTTGACTGTGAAGTTGACAGTGATGGTCAACTGATATTGCTGATATTGAATATAATAAAAGCCTTGAAGCACCTCGCCTAACTTGTTAGCCTTTTCATAGTTGGAGGTGTAAAAGACAATGACAATGATGTTGAATACCATCGCTCAACCGTTAGTCATCCTGTGGTCACTCATGGTTGTGGTTCCCATTTTCATCTCCTACCGAATCCCTTAGTTACAGTAGTTACAGGCGCTGTATATTTTTCTGAGACTCGCTGGTTGAATGTTATCATCTTTATCCACAACCATCATCTACTCTCTTCAGGTTATGGGCCCCGCGCTCTAAACCATAATCCAAAGTAAAGTAATAAAAAAAATAAAACTTCCTGTAACAATCGCCGTTATGTCTGCCCTCACACGGCCGAGCTCCCTATACCGGATCGAACCACTCACCGGAGACAATTATCCCACGTGGAAGGAGAAGATGCGATGGATCTTGCTTGAGCAAGATCTATGGGAACATGCATCGGGTCAGGCGACGAAACCAGTGCCGGCCGACGACAAAAATGTAACGGCCCCGGAGAAACAAGCGATCGCAGATTGGATGAAAAGAGATCAACAGGCTTTCACGGCAATCAGCTTGCGTATCAGTGATGATTACCTAGTCTATACATACGGTGCCACGACGGCACGCGAGGTGTGGCTAGCCCTGCTTACAATCTTCGAAGCAAGAGGGCCGTTGGGTATAATAAATGTACGTCGGGATTTCTTCCGCACTTTCATAGCCGAAGGCGAGAACATATACAAAAGCTGCGCAGCCTCCAACAGCAGCTGCACACACTTGGTGATCTAGTCAGCGATCGCGACTTCTGCAACGCGCTGCTCACCTCACTCCCCGGCTCCTGGTCCACGTTCCTTACAGCGATCAATGCCGCCCTTCCCACGCTCTCCTCTGACGTACTCATAGCTCGTGTTCTCAAAGAGGATCGAACTCGGCGCTCCACTCACGGCACGGAGACGGCCTTGAGGGCGCAGGACAAGCGCGGAAAGGGGCGCAATGGACATAATGATGGCGGTGCCACAAAAGGGAAGTGTAATAATTGTGGCAAAAAGGGGCATTGGGTCAAAGACTGCTGGGCCAAGGGTGGCGGCAAAGAGGGGCAAGCGCCGAAGTGGTGGAAAGATCCAGCTAAGAACTCAAATGCAGACTCTATTAAACAAGCTACCGAAAGCAAAAGCGCTGCTGACGACTTTGCGTTCGCCGCCATAGAGTCCGCGGACCCCGAGCTGGGCGACCAGTCATCCATTGCTGGAGATCTATCGTGTCGCGCCACCATCTCTGCATCAGAATGGCTGGCAGACACGGGATGGACGACACATATCGCCCGAAACAGGGGGGATTTTATTGAGTTCAGTTCTGACCCATCAGAGATTGAGGGCATTGCCCCCGGGAGCCCCTTGAAGACTTTAGGCCGCGGGATTGTCCAAATGGAATTCAAGGCTGGCGATCGCACGTTTACGGTGAGACTAACGGACGTGAAGCACGCTCCCGATGCACCAAACAACATCCTCAGCGTCGGGAGGCTCACGGACATGGAGCATGTAGCTCTGTTCACCAATAACGGTGTGAAATTCCGCTCCCAGTCAGGTGTCAAGATTGGATTTTGGGCGTTAATATCGCATGTTAGTGGCGAATGCCCAAATAGCATGTGCGATCTAGCGAATCGCCCAGCGAACAGTACCGAAGAGGTAAGGGATAAATGGTAAGAGGTTTACTCGAAAGGAATTCGCCCTGATCTACAGTCGTAGCGAAATAGCCCGTGGCACTTGACGATGTAACGTGCAAGGTGTCACAGAAGGGTTGTCTAAGTAGCGACAATCCCTTCGCCAGCGAAGGTGCTCCTTCAGAGCCCTTTTCTGACAGCACAGAAAATAACTCGAAGGCTAAGGTAATGAAGATGAAGTATGAGAACTCACCAGTGAGGCCTAAGTCCTCTTCTGGTCGAAGATAGAAATCTACAGAAGAAGGCTCAAGATGATAGTCACAGCGAGGTCAAGTTTGCACAAGATGGACGTATGATAATTAAACTGGAGAATATACATGCGAATGTAGACTACTTATACCGAATGCTCATATGGTGCTAGCAAATAGGAAAGAGGCCATCTGGATTCAGGATTGGATAGGGGTGCGCAGTCAGGATACATAATAGATGAAATAGACATACAATAGAATGGAAGAGGGGTGCGAACATGAAACGACGGAGAGGAAAGAAGGCGAAGGCCCCTATGTACGAAAACACGCCTTGGGACCTGCATATACACCACCCTGCACGGACTCTTCATCTGCTGGGTTGGTCCCACATGACCTATGGGTAGGATGCCCTGCGAATGCATTCTGGACATAGGAACACCCAAAGGGGGTTGAGTTGAGAAGATGATGGGACCAGTGATGAACCATCAACCCGGGTAAAGGATGTCGATTGTGTTTGATGGCGTGCCTGCTGGCGAATGATGCGAGTAGCGAAGGGTCATATGGCGAATGTGGCGAATAGCAAATGGAGCGAGGAGTGAATGGAGCGAGGAGTGAATGGAGCGAGGAGTGAATGGAGCGAGGAGTGAATGGAGCGAGGAGTGAATGGAGCGAGGAGTGAATGGAGCGAGGAGTGAATGGAGCGAGGAGTGAATGGAGCGAGGAGTGAATGGAGCGAGGAGTGAATGGAGCGAGGAGTGAATGGAGTGAGGAGTGAATGGAGCGAGGAGTGAATGGAGCGAGGAGTGAATGGAGCGAGGAGTGAATGGAGCGAAGACACGCGAACATGGAAGAGTGGTGAAAGGGACAACAGGGATAGCTGGGTACAAGAAATAAATGAGTCATGACAGCCTGCACCTCCTTGCACTTTATGATAGGACCAGTGATGAACCAACAATCCAGGTAAAGGATGTCGATCGTGTTCGGTGGCATGGCTACTGGCAAATGATGCAAGTAGCGAATGGCCAGTTGGCGAATGTGGCAAATAGTGAATGGGGCAAGGGGTGAATGGAGCAAAGCCAAGCGAACATGGAAAAGTGGTGAAAGGGAAAACAGGGATAGCTTGGTACAAGAAATGAATGTGTCATGACAACTGTGTAGTGAAAACTTCAGCGAAGCTAATTCGTCCTGCGCTGCAGTGGTATGAGTCCCATTGAGTCCAACCTGCATGGAGGCTGCAACTGACACTATCCAAATGCATCCTGAGCATGTGGGTCTGTCATGGAGTGGGAGTTTAACAGATGATGGGTTCTATGATGGATGAGGGCTCCAATACCTGGCGTGCTGGCAGGAATGATGCGAATAGCGAATGCGAATAGCGAATGCGAAAGCAGTATGGCGATGAATATTTTGGCAAGATATTCGCTGGTTCAGGAAGTCGTTCGCTGGTTTGGGAAGTCATGTGCTAAGGGATGATTCGCAGAATAAACGAATCATGACATCAGGGACGGTCTTCGCCGAGGGGCACAAGATAGGGTGCGTGTACCTCATGCGTGCCCGGATCCGCCCTGCCATTCAGACAGATTTTGCCGCTGTGGCTAAGCCGAAGTCCTGGGACTCCTGCATCGCATCCTCGGGCATGTCAACATCGGCGCGATCAAATTGATGAAAGCGCGCGATCTTGTCACCGGGATGGATGTAGACACGGCCGCGCCGGTGACACAATGTGTTGCTTGCATTCAGGGCAAGCATCACGTGGAACCGTTCCCCAAACAGTTGGAAGACGCTGCTACATTGGTAGGCGATCTGACCGTCTCCGACGTTTGGGGACCGGCGAATACAGAGGGCCTGGCGCGGGAACGGTATTTTTATTTGTTTACCGATGCCAAAAGCAGGTACTCCACCATCTATTTCAGCCACACCAAGGACGGCGTCCTTGATCGTTTCAAGGAATACGCCGCCCTGGTTGAAACACAGACTGGGCTCCAGCTTAAGCGCCTGCGCAGCGATGGAGGCGGTGAATATATTAACGGTCCATTCAGAGATTTCTGCGCCCAGAAAGGGATCATAATGGAATCTACCGCCCCTTACTCACCAGCCCAGAATGGCATTGCCGAACGCCTGAATCACACCTTGCTCGAACATGCTCGCGCCATGACGCTTTGCGAAACAAGCGCCCAAGATCTTATGGCCCGAAGCCGTCGCCTACGCCTGTTATATCAAGAACAGGACGCCCACTCGAGCCCTTGGCGCAGACATGACGCCATTCGAGGCCTTTTTTGGCAAGAAACCTGACATCGGGAGGTTGGAAGAATTCGGTAAAAAGTGCTGGGTCCAAGTTCCGGACCAGCGTCGTACTAAATTAGAGCCCAAATCCGAGCAACACATTTTTACCGGCATCGCACCTAATGCTAAGGCTTGGCGTTTCTACAATGTCCACACGCGCCACATCCAGACCTCTCGCAACGTCATCTTCGATGACGTTGACAACGCCATTCATCCCGTCCCTGAGGACGACGACCTGGTGGTTGGGCCGCCTGCAGGGAACACCACCAGGGCCGCCCAGCCGGTCCCAGCCCCCGCTTCAGCTGCCACGCCTCCAGTCGAGACCACTGCTGTGCCGGTGGCTGTGGAACCGAAGGCGGATCCGAGGCGCAGCACCAGGATCGCGGGTAGACCCGTGCCCGATTACAAGCAAAAGGCCTGCTTTTACCACTGGCTTGGAATGTTACACCATTCATATAGTGCAGCCTTGGCGAGAACATTCCCGAGCTACATAGGGGAGACGAGCTAGGTGCCACGATCCCCACCGGGTGTCCTCGCTGCCACAGTACGGCAAACTAGGGTATGCATGAGCAGCGTGATTGACAGGATGAAAGCGCGCGGTCTGTGTAAAGCCACTACATAAATCACCAGAACTGATAGAAAACTCAACTCATGACACCAGACTCGGAACATAGCTCATCAGTGCAGATCTGAATCCTTCAAGTTGATAGCCAGCATCTTGTACGTCATGGATGAGCTGCCACTGGCTGCTTAGGACCGCCTCTTTCAGCAGTGGTAAGAGTACACGAAGCAATGATTCTATTATCGACATTGGTGAATTACCTTGTCTACTAAAACTATTCCCGAATTTGCTCAGGCTCAAAAACTACGTAGCTGACGATCTTACATTGGCACTCTCTAATGTGGCTATCATGGGCCACGGCTAGCTTCAATTACATGTAAACTACGAAGCTTGAAGACTCGAGTGCGGTGCAAAAAATCGTGCTTCCTTTATTTTGAGCATCTCCATCCTTCAGAAAATTAGGGCACATCATTATATATTCATTATATATCGGAACGTATATATAAGTACAGGAAGGATCATACCATTCGAACTCCTCTGCGTTGCCTCTCCACGACGTGAATGTTCGTATACAGACGCAAGAAAGACGGAAGGGACTGGTGCGTACATACAACGTCATACATGACGATGCCAGGTCAAATCCGAATATAGGCAAAAAGATACGAAACCGAAACAGTATGTAGGTGACGAAGCATATTATAAAATCGTCCGATGGAGGGAAAAATGTATTACGAAACATAATAGTCCATCATCAAATACAAAGAAACGTCGGATCTATATTTCTTCGACAAGGGAATGTCCACGTGCAGATGTCCTATCATGAAGAGCGGTTAGCTGACGGGACGAGCCATAAACCTAAAACTGCACGGTGTCAACAACGTACTTATCATAAGGCGAAGATGCTGTTCAATCAAGCCACAGATCAGTGCTGCAAGGCCCATCATTTTCCCATGACCATGTAAGCCACGCTTCGTACGAGAGCTCGTCGTTCACGATGTCGGGGTAGACTTTACTTGAGAGGACAATGCGGTCGGCCTCGCGACCCGTCTCTGTCGCCAACGCAGTTACTAGTTCGTCCCATGGGGGCACGGCGGGGAACTCAAAGACATAGGGTGGCTCATGCTGGTCATGCTGAGATATATACACATCGAAGCCGAACAGATCCTGCAGGTAAGCGGTTAGGACGGTAGTTGTGGATGCAAGGGGTGACGCACATGACTACCACGGAACAATCCAAAGTTCGGTGCTAGCGACATGGTTTCGACGCTGCTGCTCGATAAGTTGGCATGCGACAGGGGGGCTTCTCGTTCGGACTGCTCAAAAGACGAGGCAGACGTGGAGTCGAATTCTTCTTCTAACCCACCAGGCGTATGGGGCGCTTCGATGGGGGAAATATATGAGTGGGGTGGAGCTCGAGCGAACAAGTCTGAGCTGTCGGCGAGGACAGGCATCTGTCTCGTATGGGTATCTGGCAGGATAGGGATGCCTGTAGCCTCTGAGGTACGGAGCTTGAGCTTAGAGATGCAAGAGCGTATAGAGTTCTTCAAGTGGGTGAAAGTCAACATTATCGGAGTCGCAAAGGAGAGGGTGAAGGGTCAGAAGACAAGAGGATGGGTCGCTGTACGTTTATGCCACGGTATAAATGGCAGCCTCGATTTTCGGAAGTTGTAGACATAAGCCGTACTCGAGACATGTCGCGGACAGGCGGCGATCATTGGGGCCCCGAGACCAGGCCCAGCTCCAAGGTAAGATGGCGAAGGGGAAGTATACAGTACATATCGATCAGTGAGGTAAGTCTTATTCCACAAGGTATAACCATATGGTGAGAGTCAAGACGGGAGTTGTTGAGCGTCTATGGGCGTTAGATGCTGGTTGGTACAGCCAGACAGTTCGTTCGTACTGTATTTTCAGGTCACAGATCCAGGCGCAACGGCTGGGGTGTCCTAGAATGTCTCAGGCTGACTCCGCGACCTCGGGATTCGGGGAGCTCGCCAGTGCCTACAAGGCCTGAGAAGCGACTCCGCTCAACGTTGAACGTTGAACTCCCGTCTTGACTCTCACCATATGGTTATAACTTGTGGAATAAGACTTACCTCACCGCTGCATGCTTCCCCTTCGCCATCTTACCTTGGAACTCGGCCTGGTCTCGGGACCCCAATGATCGCGGCATCGCCGCCTGTCCGCGACATGTCTCGAGTACGGCTTATGTCTACAACTTCCGAAAATCGCGGCTGCCATTTATACTGTGGCATAAACGTACAGAGAGCCATCTTCTTGTCTTCTGACCCTTCACCCTCTCCTTTGCGACTCCGATAATGTTGACTTTCACCCACTTGAAGAACTCTATACGCTCTTGCATCGCTAAGCTCAAGCTCCGTACCTCAGAGGCTACAGGCATCCCTATCCTGCCAGATACCCATACGAGACAGATGCCTTTCCTCGCCGGCAGCTCAGACCTGTTCGCTCGAGCTCCAGCCCACTCCCTCATCGAAGCGCCCCATACACCTGGTGGGTTAGAGGAGGAATTCGACTCCACGTCTGCCTCGTCTTTAGAGAAGTCCGAACGAGAAGCCCCCCTCCCAGATGCCAGTTTATCGAGCAGCAGCATCGACACCATGTCGCTAGCTCCGAACTTTGGATTGTTCCGTGGTAGTCATGTGCGTCACCCCTTGCATCCACAACTACCGTCATAACCGCTTACCTACAGGACCTATTCGGCTTCGATGTGTATATATCTCAGCACGACCAGCATGAGCCACCCTATGTCTTTGAGTTCCCCGCCGTGCCCCCATGGGACGAACTAGTAACTGCGTTGGCGACAGAGACGGGTCGCGAGGCCGACCGCATTGTCCTCTCCAGTAAAGTCTACCCCCACATCGTGAACGACGAGCTCTCGTACCAAGCGTGGCTTACATGGTCCCGGGAAAATGATGGGCCTTGCAGCACTGATCTGTGGCTCGATTGAACAGCACCTTCGCCTTATGAGAGGTACGTTGTTGGCACTGTGCAGTTTTAGGTTTATGGCTCGTCCCATCAGCTAACCGCTCTCCATGATCTAGTAGGACATTTGCACGTGGACATTCGCTCTCTGACGCCGGATCCGACGTTTATTTGTATTTGATGATGGACTGAGTAATTAATGTTGTATTCATTTTTCCCTCATTTTATACGTTAATATGCTTCGTCACCTACATGCCGTTTCGGTTTTCGCATCTTATCTTTGCCTAGATTCCGATTTGACCTGGTGTCGTCATGTATGGCGTTGTATGTACGCACCAGTCCAAGTTCACCCTCTCTAGTTCTTGCGTCTGTGTACGAGTCGGCGCGCGAGTTGTCCAATGAGAGATCGATCGAACACTGTTTCGTTGAGATAAACAATGGGACGATTGTACTCCATGCATGCATTGACTGATTCGGGAACCATTACTCGCCGAGTATCAGAGACACACGCTCTCAAAGTGCCGAAGGGAGCAAAGAATTTGAATGCGTGGTTGTCTGGCCCAGGACTGATTTGATAGTATACATATTCGGTAGAATTTATTACTTTCGTGATGCTGTACCTGCAGGCACGCTCGCCGTCGGTGCGCCCGCGCAGCCCAAACCCTGAGCAACATAGATCCGGTTTTAAGCCCCGAGTTTACTGTAAGGCCAGGCTGATGTTGTGTACCGCGATGAGCAGTATCTACGACCCCAATTTTGTACGTTGCATTTTTTTTGTCCCGGTACAATCGCAGTCGCAACCCTAAACCATAGGCCATGCCACAATTCGGTAGCTTCCAACTGAATCTTCCTCTTTGCAAACGACATTGATATTGGACGGCGGCCAAGCAAGAAACGGTACAGTATGAGACTAGGTGGGGTTCGTAACCTAACTGGAGCCATGGAGAAGGCGTTCGGGAATGAGGAAGCAGGTTATAAATTGTTTTACATCCCCCGCGCCCGCAAAGTAATCAGGGCTAACGTCGAGAGTGGAGACCTCCGTGTCGCCCCATTTGACCCAGCTTGATTCCCCCCAACTCTTTCCCGTGACGGGATATGTCTTGGGGTCGCTGCTCACTCTGATGGTACATTCGGCTTTTCCCTCCCCATCCCAGTAGAAAGCGTATTTGGTGAAATTATAGCTGTGTGATATAATGAAGTGGCTCACGCTACGCCTGGGGGTGGAGACACTGCCGTATATGCCTGGCCAACCGTTTATCGCCCCATAGGTGTAAAGGTGCAAGTTTCCTGGGCCGTGGGTAGTAACCAAGATGCCGTCTCCATTCCCGAAAACCTGTGCCATTGGGAATATTCACCTGATTATATATGTATATTGAGCTTCATACGTGGAGGAATCGAGGAGCGTGCTTACCTGTTCCAAACAGTTGATAGTCTGGCGAACGATGGTTACACCGTTGCTCTTTTATATTGTTCCAATAGCCTTAGGGCGCCCTTGCTAGACAGATCGCTTCATAAATTTAGGGGACAAAGGTGGTCACCTAGAGGAGAGATGGTGGGTGTATGCCTTCGGGGCAAAACAAGGCAGAGTTAGGCGTGCGTGTCAATATGCACTAGATGCGCCCTGCTGATCACATGAGTGGGAGGATTTAAACGCAGGTTACTTCGGTATCGAATCACCAATTCAGAGTGCAGTGCCAAAAAAATTGCATTTCCTGCTTCACATAATTAGTAGGATACATCACTATATAAACATAAACGAGATTTACGCACGCGTTTATAAACGAATCGCAGCCCTAATGCCAGAATGTAAACAGTGGGCTACTGTGGCGCATGGTGCATGTTGCAAAAGGCTGAGCGCTGCGCTCAGGCTTGAGCCAGTGTAACGGCGTTCCATGCTTCAATACACAGACGAACGAGCTGCGATGACATTCGTTAGACATTAGTTCGAAATATTCCATTCAGTTCGCATTTACAGTCACTGAAATTTCGAATTGACATCACCGACATGCCTGTATGTGGCGCACCTCGTCAAGACGGATCTCGATAAGCCTGTGCAACCAACCGGAGGGGGGTGTTGGCATTATGTACGCCTTAATTCGGGCTATTAGTTGTCTTGCCATTCCGGTGCCACCGAGTGTAGACTCGCGGTTAACGTTGTCAGCTTTACCAGAACTACGAGTAATCCTCATCATATATTCACGAATCACAACTTCCAACCTTCGGCGAGACGACCAATGAGAGATGGATCGAACACTGTCGAGTTCGGAGTCGTTGAGATAAACAATGGGACGAATGCGATTGTACAGTATCCTCCGTACATCTGATTCTTGATCCACTGCTAGAGTAGCAGAGAAACAAACCCTTACATAGAGTGTCGAGGGGAGCAATGACTTGGAACGCGTGGTTGTGTGGCCCAGGACTGATTTACATAATAGTAAAGTTATACATATTCGGTACGAGAATTTATTGCTTTCGTGATGCAATGCTGTACCTGCATGTACGCTCGCCATCTAGTGCACCATCCTACCACGCCGTCGATGCGCCCGCGCAGCCCAAAGGGCAACATAGATCCGGTCCTAAGACCCAATCTTACTGTAAGCTCAGATTGATGTTGTGTACAGCGATGAGCAGTACCTACGACCACAAATTTGTACGTACGTTGCATTTTTTTCCTGGTGTATCGCAACCTTATACCATAAGGCAACAGGCTATGCCTTCAATAGCTTTCAACTGAATCTTAATTCAGAGTCAGATAACCTCTTTGCAGACGACATCGACATTGGACGGAGAACAAGCAAGAAACGGTACAGTATAAGGCTACTAAGTGGGGTTCATCACATAACAGCTAATGGGGAAGACGTTCGGGAATGAGGAAACAGGTTACAAAGCGTTTTACATCCCCAGAACCCGGAAAGTATTCAGGGCTAACGTCGAGAGTGGAGATTTCTGTGTTGCCCCACTTGACCCAGCTTGATTCCTCCCAACTCTTTCCTACGGGATATGTCTTGGGGTCGCTGCTCGCTCTGATGGTACATTCGGCTTTTCCCTCCCCATCCCAGTAGAAAGCGTATTTGCTGTAATTATAGCTGTGTGAGATAATGAAGTAGCTCACGCCACGTCTCGAGGTGGAGACACTGCCGTAGGCACCTGGAGTACCACCTGACACAGCATAGGAGTAGAGGTGCAAGTTTCCTGGGCCATGGGTAGTAACCAAGATACCGTCTCCATTGCCGAAAACCTGTGCCATTGGGAATATTTATCTGAATATATGTATAATTTGAGCTTCACATGCGGAGGATATCAATCGATCGAGGAGCATGCTTACCTGTTCGAAACGGTTGATAGTCTGGCGAAGGATGGTTACACCGTCGCCCTTTTATATTGTCCCGACGGCCTCAGGGCACCCTTGCTAGACAGACCGCCTTATAAATCCAGGGACAAAGTGCTCACATAGAGGAGAGATGATGGGTGTATGCCTTCGGGGCAAACAAGGCAGATTCAGGCGGACGTTAGTAGATGCGCCCTGTTGATCATATGAGTAGGGGGATTTAAGAGCAGGTTATTTCGATATCGAATCACCAAATGAATTCAGAGTGCAATGCCAAAGGTGGGGGGTGTATGCCTTCGGGGCAAAACAAGGCAGAGTTAGGCGTGCGTGTCAATATGCACTAGATGCGCCCTGCTGATCACATGAGTGGGAGGATTTAAACGCAGGTTACTTCGATATCGAATCACCAATTCAGAGTGCGATGCCAAAAATTTTGCATTTCCTGCTTCACATGATTAGTAGGAAACATCACCATATGATTAAACATAAACAAGATTTACACACACGTTTATAAACGAATCGCAGCCCTAATCCCAGAATGTAACAGTGGGCTACTGTGGCGCACGGTGCATGTTCAGAAGGCCGAGCGCTGCGCTTGGGCTGATGGAGTTCGCCATCAATGGCGTTCCACCGTGCACAGATGAACTGCGGTGACGGCTGGAGAAATTCCTGCAATTTTATCGATTCAGTTGGCATTTAACTGAAATTTCGACATATTCACATAGCCGTCATGCCTATATGGTGGCGCACTTCTCATCAGATGCATCGTCTCGCTAAAGGCTGTGCTTGTCTGCAGCTAAGCCATAAAAAAGGAATGTGCATTTGTGTGGGCGATGTCAGTGTCGTAGTGCCAGTCCATCAGGTCCAAAGTACAGCATTAGACTCTATCAGAATTCGAATCAGTGTGGTCTCTCCCAGGCTGAGCAGTACTTCTCAGTGAATGAAGCTGAAAATATGAGATGCATGCACACACTAGGTGCAAGTCACTGTTTGTTTACCATAACCCACAACAAATAGTGAAAAAAGAGCAAATCTGGTAATAATTTGAAACAATAGCAAATGGCGAAGAATCCTTCCTTTTTCTTTTTTTTACAATTTAAGGCATCAAGGAAATCTGAATAAAGACAAATGAATATTTCTTGCATCTTCTGCAGTGAATATGATTTATTTTGTTACAATTTATTTCATATAAATGATCATCTGTTTTTATTCAGATTTTCTTGATGTTTTAAATTGTAAACAAAAAGGAAGGATCCTTCACCATCTTCCATAGTTTCCTATTATTACCAGATTTGCTCTTTTTTTCACTATTTATTGCTGTGGGTTATGGTAGACAAACAGTAACATGCACCTGTGAAGAATACATAGAAAACATTGCAAGGCTAAAAAGGGATGGACTAATGGATAATCTTAACAATAGATAATGACCGTGAAGGAAAATCGAAAAGAAAAACTACAGGCCCAAGCCCTCATCGGTACCCTTCGTTTCTTGCCCAATATCCAATACGCTATCGCCCGAGACCACACTCTCGGCATCGAAGACCTCTCCATGCGCATTGGATGCTTTTTGTGTCCCTGGAGACCTTCTGCGCCGGAACATCAAAGTATCGAGAATGGAGTTGAACCTTCTCCAAAACATCAAGGCGTCAAGCAATTCCGGGCATAGCAGTTCCAGCGACGGAATTGCTCCAACAACAATACTCACCTTGCCCGTGCCAAAAATAAGAAAGGC
Organism: Gautieria morchelliformis; assembly: GCA_015179125.1. Taxonomy (NCBI): domain Eukaryota; kingdom Fungi; phylum Basidiomycota; class Agaricomycetes; order Gomphales; family Gomphaceae; genus Gautieria; species Gautieria morchelliformis. The sequence goes on from WHVA01000449.1 coordinate 68,853, forward strand.
AACGAGAGGGGCTATGACAGTTGGAGCTCGTGAGTGCTAGTACGGTCGCCATAGCACGATGACGGCTAAAACGCACTTCCGGCTTGCAGCATGTCGACCCAGACAGGAGGGCTGACAGATGGTCCAACTAGATTAGAGCCACTAAGGACACCGATTCCCAAACTGCGAAGCACAGTTGCCGCATATGCTCTTTCACGGTGGCAAGTCCGTATGTAGCCGAGCAGATATCCATGTGGATGATCAGATTCAGGACGCAAGAGGCACCAGCGCATGGAAGGAGAACGTACACAGCGACTACAACACGATATACGCAAAAAATGATGACCCGAAAGACCACAGAGAGTGAGACTTGAAGTCCGTTTCCTCCAGCCCGTCGGAAAAACCGCCAATGACGGTACAGAACGCGGATGATGCAGACTTTGAGAACGATCAGCCAAATTTCACAGCGAGAAACCACTTACCATCAAAGATGAGGGTGGCGATCAAGATGACGATCAATACCGCGTACTGGCAGAAGAAACTGGAGGGGTGGTCAACTGTCTCGCTTGCATAGTGTATATGATAGAAAGTGCTCACAAAATTCCCTCCAGAGATAAACAATAAAAACTAAACTGCAGGGTTTCATGCTGAAAGTCAAATGACTTATGGTTAGAGAAGACACTGCCATATAAGAAATGATATATTTACTGGAACAAGGCAGATAACCGGCAACGAGAACCCAAGTAGAGACAAGTAAGGCGCTGACAGAAGCTGTTGTGGTTAAGAAAGGTCCGATAAAGACACATTACGGTTGAGGAAGAATATGATCTACCGTAGCTCTCGTCCATCGAATTAGTCCAGGGGTAAGGGGGCCATGGATGGCGGCTCTGATATCCAACCACAGCTACGTGTGTCTGAATTGTGTACTCGTAATGACGATAAAATAACACAGATACCTGAACAATCAATGCGCACATAGCTGTATCTGTCATCACCTGAGCTCCAGAGACCAGTACTGACTGAGTGAAGCACTCCCGGTCGGAGTGGATGAATGGAAGACGATTGGAAGTTATGCTAGCTGGGCCCAAACGGTATAGTCTGCCGTAGCCGTGGTGAGATGCTACGACCCGAAATACGACAAGTCTGGACTCACCCGATAGAGAAAGTTATGCTGGAAAATATCCACGTGAAGCAAAAATTAAGAAATATAAGATTCCGTGGCGCCTTTTTGGGAAAGATGGAGAAAAGGAGGAGGATGGGAAGTCCAATGTGACCGCCGATTATCTGTAGCGCAAGGTATATGGCCTGCTGTCGCCTTAGCTCTGCAAAATATCCGAGCTAAGCAGGCGAAGAGGGCAGTAGGCGGAATCGATGAGTTTCACATACCTTCATCTTGTCGATTCAGGCTGTCCAGGAAAGCCGAGGCATTCGGTGTGAGAAGGAGTTGCACGTTGTCAGCACTGTGCCCATCAAAATGGCACAAGGCCATTTGGACTAGTACAGCTACATGTCAGATGCTTCTGCAAAGGCAATTTGTGACCGACGGCATTACCGTTCAGATCATGTTGGACCGTTGCCCAGCCCAACTCCTCTGTATAAGGAGTCGTCCCGCATAACAAGTGAATTGCCACACCCTGGATTTCATTGTTTGAGCAGCAGCCATGAATTCCAAGGCAACTGTCGGAGGGTGACAGCTTTGGCGGGCACTTCATTGATGGCTCGTGCTTCAGTCGAGCTTCCACAGCAAGTAAATAGTTCACCTGTAACACCATCGTGCCGTTGGGAAGAGGAGCAGACAATGGCATGTAATTTATACTGGCTGAACGGCGAACGCAGACATAAGTTCTCTGTGCAAGGTCTCGACTTGAGTATTGTACTTACTGCTTGAACATGTGGCAGCAGAGATGAAGAGTAGAATCGTCCTGAGCATTGTCGCGAGAACGGAGAGAAAAATTCACGTAGACGAATGATGATTGACTGCACTTGATTTGGCTAAGTGGTTTGAAATGGTTACAAGTTCCGACCAGAAGGGAAACGTGCAGGTGCTTCATACTAGAAGAAGCCCACCACAGAAGCTGCCGGATCAGTTGGACAGGCGGCACACCACAAAAGGGAATAGGCAAATGAAGATCCGCGCACTAGAAGTCAGTGAATTTGAGGCGTCACGTGATAAAGCGGGTGCGCGATCAGGATTTTCGGATTTTTCATTCGTTATAGTGTTATTCAAGCGCATCAGCTTCAACGCCATGTCTTGCTTAGCTAACAAGATTAGGATGGCTGCAGTTCTCGAAGGCTCGTCTGCGGCACTCTTTCAACTTTCGCCCTGCTTTGTTGTGTCCTGTCTCGACGTCGCTTCCCCGGCCCCACACAGACCAGTGATTCCGGCGGCTCCGTCCACGCACACCGCCTCACTGTTCTCGTAAGTACCTAATCCTCTCCAGACGCTATAAGCGCTAGCTAAACAGTGAGATTAGATGGCATCTGCGCCACAGCACCATCAGTGGCCACTTCTCACACAGGCGCACCCCGATGTGAAATGTTGTCACGCTATATCTTTCCCCACTATACCCGTCTATAGCTCTCCCGACGACAACCGCACGTCCTCTTCAAGCTTCACCGCCTATCCTTCCCCACCCATCTCCCCAGCTCTGTTCCACATGGTTGCGGATGCACAAGACCGCACCTCGTTCTGGTATGGTGTCGCCATAAGGACACGCACAGCCAAGGACGCCGAATCACTCCAGCGTGGAGCTTTCGGTGTTCTTGTGCGCTTTGCTGGCTGTGCTTATCTCCTATGATTTTCTTCGCTGTGATTTGATGTGTCTCTGGCGCCTTGGTGTGCTTCTCTCTGCTCTGGGTTTGCCCTGATGTCTAGCAGTGCTTTTCAATATTTCTGGCGTCCTCTTCCATCTTTTCATTTCTCCTCTGCGCCTGTCTAGTGGGTGCGGTAAGTGGGGTTGTGAGTCCTTTTCGTATCGTGGGTTACGCGCATTCATCGGTCTGTCTCCACACTTTTGTGAGTCATACACGTTTCATGGAACACACCTGCAACATCGTGCCTAGTACCAGGGGTTCATCCTCTCACTCCGTTCATTTTAAATCTCTCGCGTCGCCTCACAGTCCCTCACCCACTCATTCATTACTCACCTAGCCCTGCATGTCCTTCCTCCCGCTCACTTCACGTTTCCTTCCCGCCTATCTGGACGAGTACTGTATACCTCGTAAAGGTAGCATTGAAGATTTCAGGCTGATCGAAATCTGCAGTCTATTGGGTCGATTTGGGGCGGATCTAGACAAGAAGAAATGTCTGAATAGTGAATGGGTTAGATGTGTGAAATAACCGGCCAAGCGAATACGACGTGCTGTGAATAAGGGCTGAATGTTTTTACTGTAGTACCAGTTTGGGACTATATTTAAAGTGGATGATCATGCAGCGCGCGCGGTGAGTTTGGTGTCTTTGCTGTGCCAATCTGACACTTGTAGCCTGTCTTGGAACAGTCACCCACGACGGTTTCGGCGCCTTGAAAGCGAACGGAAAGTCACGGTGCCGGGTGGCACGGGTTACTCTAACAGAGAGCCGAATGTACCATCAGAGTGAGCAGCGACCCCAAGACATATCCCGTGGGAAAGAGTTGGAGGGAATCAAGCTGGGTCAAGTGGGGCGACACGGAGGTCTCCACTCTCGACGTTAGCCCTGAATACTTTGCGGGTGCGGGGGATGTAAAACATTTTGTAACCTGTTTCCTCATTCCCGAACGGCTTTTCCATGGGTCCAGTTAGGTAACGAACCCCACCTAGTCTCATACTGTACCGTTTCTTGCTTGGCCGCCGTCCAATATCAATGTCGTTTGCAAAGAAGAAGATTCAGTTGGAAGCTACCGAATTGTGGCATGGCCTATGGTTTAGGGTTGCGACTGCGATTGTACCGGGACAAAAAAAAATGCAACATACAAAATTGGGGTCGTAGATACTGCTCATCGCGATGCACAACACCGGCCGGGCCTTACAGTAAGCTCGGTGCTTAAAACCGGATCTATGTTGCTCAGGGTTTGGGCTGCGCGGGCGCACCGACGGCGAGCGTGCCTGCAGGTACAGCATCACGAAAGGAATAAATTCTCGTACCGAATATGTATACTATCAAATCAGTCCTGGGCCAGACAACCACGCATTCCAAGTCTTTGCTCCTTCGGCACTTTGAGAGCGTGTTTCTCTGATACTCGGCGAGTAATGGTTCCGAATCAGTACTTCAATGTATGCATGGAGGATACTGTACAATCGTCCCATTGTTTATCTCGACGAGACAGTGTTCGATCGATCTCTCATTGGACGACTCGCGCGCCGACTCGTACACAGATGCAAGAAAGACTGGAGAGGGTGAACTTTGACTGGTGCGTACATACAACGTCATACATGAAGACGCCATGTCAAATCCGAATCTAGGCAAAGATAAGATACGAAACCGAAACGGTATGTAGGTGACGAAGCGTATTACTGTATAAAATCGTCTGATTGAGGGAAAAATGAATACAACATTATTACTCAGTCCGTCATCAAATACAAATAAACGTCGGATCCGGCGTTAGAGAGCGAATGTCCACGTGCAAATGTCCTACTAGATCATGAAGAGCGGTTAGCTGATGGGACGAGCCAGAAACCTAAAACTGCGCAGTGTCAACAACGTACCTCTCATAAGACGAAGATGCTGTTCAATCGAGCCACAGATCAGTGCTGCAAGGCCCATCATTTTCCCGTGACCATGCAAGCCACGCTTGGTACGAGAGCTCGTCGTTCACGATGTGGGGGTAGACTTGAAAGGACAATGCCGTCGGCCTCGCGACCCGTCTCTGTCGCCAACGCAGCTACTAGTTCATCCCATGGGGGCACGGCGGGGAACTCAAAGACATAGGATGGCTCATGCTGGTCGTGCTGAGATATATACACGTCGAAGCCGAATAGATCCTGTAGGTAAGTAATTAGGACGGTAGTTGTGGATGCAAGGGGTGACGCAGATGACTACCACGGAACAATCCAAAGTTCGGAGCTAGCGACATGGTGTCGATGCTGCTGCACGATAAACTGGCATGCGACAGGGGGGCTTCTCGTTCGGAGTGCTCCAAAGACGAGGCAGACGGGGAGTCGAATTCTTCTTCTAACCCACCAGGCGTGTGGGGCGCTTCGACGGGGGAAATATCTGAGTGGGGTGGAGCTCGAGCGAACAAGTCTGAGCTGTCGGCGAGGACAGGCATCTGTCTCGTGTTGGTATCTGGCAGGATGGGGATGCCTGTAGCCTTCGAGGTACGAAGCTTCAGCTTAGAGATGCAAGAGCGTATAGAGTTCTTCAAGTGGGTGAAAGTCAACATGAGTACCAACGTCGCAAAGGAGAGGGTGACGGGTCAGAAGACAAGAGGATGGTTCGCTGTACGTTTATGCCACGGTATAAATGGCAGACTCGATTTTCGGAAGTTGTAGACATAAACCGTACTCGAGACATGTCGCGGACAGGCAGCGAGTCCGAATGCGGTCCCGAGACCAGGCCCAGTTCCAAGTAACATGGCAAAAGTTTGCAATGTCACCTGGAACTGGGCCTGGTCTCGGGACCATTCGGACTTGAAGGGGAAGTATACGTATCGATCAGTGAGGTAAGTCTTGTGGAACGAAGGAGATATAATGATCTGATATTCTACGATCTGTACAAGATCCTCTGTCCTTATATACTAATTATGATGTTCCTATATTACCAATCTCTTCGAGCTGCTGTGCCGATGCGATGCCGGTGCACCAGCAACCCGGGGTCGAGAGCGATCTCGAACCTCCGGCTAAATGCGTGCCGGCTCTGCCTCGGCGGTGTCATCGTCCCGATTACTAACACTCCCCCTCAGCGAGAAGTCCCTTCGGCAAAATCCCAATTTCCCTAATAGATACCTATGTTGATGTAAATCCAATCCCTTTGTAAATATGTCCGCTATGTTCTCCTTCGTCGGTACGTACGTAAGTGATGCCTCGTGAGAGGCCACTTTCTCACGGATGAAATGATATGCGACATTGATGTGTTTGGTACGCGCATGATACGTTGCGTCATGCGATAGTGTAATGGCGCCTAGATTGTCTGATCGAAGTGACGTGGGCTGGGTTTGATCGATTCCAAGTTCTTCGATAAAACGCCTCAGCCAGATTAATTGCTTGGCGCCCTCGGTAAGTGCCATGTATTCGGCCTCCGTGGTAGATAGCGCGATCGTTCGCTGTTTCTTCGAGCTCCATGCGATAGCTCCCCCTCCTAGTATAGCTACATAGCCACTAATAGATAGTGCGTCGTTTCTATTAGCATAATCCGAGTCAACAAATATTTCGAGGTCGAGACCAGCGTCTCGTCGGAAGATTATGCCGTCGTCACGTGACCCCTTGAGGTACCTGAGCGCGTGCTTGATCGCCGTCCAGTGCTCGGTTCCGTAAGTAGTAGTGAATTGGCTCAGATGTTGTACGGTAAAAGCCAAATCAGGTCGCGTGCTGAGTGCTGCATACATGAGTGATCCGATCGCCTTAGCATAGGGTACTTCGGCAGTTGGACCTGTTGAGTCCATGGGTGTCGTGAGTTTGATCATTTTATGCAGAGGTGTAGATACGGAATGTGCTGTTGTCATGTTGAATCGATCGAGTATGATGTCGATGTAATGCCCTTGTGACATGATCAGTGTTCCCTCATCCCTATTCCTCTCAACTCTAATTCCCAAGATTTTCTTCATTTCTCCTAAATCTGTTAAAGGGAATTTCCCATGAAGCTCCCCCTTGAGCTTAATCATCCCTCCTTTGGAGTCAGCAAATAGTCCAAAGTCGTCCACATATACTGATATGACTTCGATTGAATCCTTATCTTGTCTGATGTAGACGCATTCATCGGCTGTACTTTGATGGAAGCCGAGATCGAGTAGTAATTTGCGTAAGCGCTGATGCCAAGCTCGCCCCGATTGCTTGAGTCCATAGAGCGCTCTGTATATTCTTAGAACGCGTCCAGATCCATCATCAAAACCGTCGGGCTGGCGCATGTAGATCTCCTCATCTATGGTTGAATTGAGGTAGGCGCCTTTGACATCCATCATTTCGATTTCCCAATCGAGTGTGTTTGTGATCGCTAATAGAACACATAGTGAATCGAATTTGACCACGGGTGAGGTTATCTCGTAGTAATCCATCCCTGGCCTCTGTGTGAATCCTTGAGCCACAACCCTTGCTTTAGCCTTATCGAATTGTCCGTCCGGTTGTGTTTTGACAGCGTATACCCATCGGCAACCGATAGCTACTCGTCCGGGTGGTAGTTCTGTTAGCTCCCATGTTCCTAACGTCTTGTGTTGGTCCATCTCAATTTCCATCGCTTTCTCCCAGATCGGCGCATCATCACGTGATACCGCCGCTCTGTAATTCTCAGGTTCAGTGACGATTTCTCTCGTTATGTAAACCTGCTCGGTGCGTCCTGAATTATTCAGCTTCCGGTAATCCGGTCTTTGAGTGATACGCGCGCTCCGTCGAATCTGTGGAGCTGGCGCTTGTTCAGGTGGATCAGGAACGGGTGTTGTCTGGGGTGATGACGTCTGTGGGGTAGATGTGATCGGGTCCGGCACATGCTCGCGCGGTGAGTGCTCCCCCTCGAGCGGTGCCGTGTCGTCATCGTCGTTATCTGGGATAGGGTAGAGTCGGTTGTCATTTTCGTCAAATGTAATGTTTCTAGATACTTGAACGTGCTTTGAGGCTTTATTGTAGTACCTCCAGGCTTTTGCATGTTCAGCTACTCCGACGAATATATGTTCTTCTGCTTTTGGATCAAGTTTGGCTCGACGTTGATCCGGCACCATAACCCAACAATTTGTCCCGAATTCCTCTAGACGTGCTAGGTTCAGCTTCTTGCCGAATAGTGCTTGGAACGGCGTTGCGTCATCTCCAAGCGCTCGCGTGGGTGATCGATTTTTGATATAACACGCGTAAGCCACGGCCTTGGGCCAGAGTATTTTTGGCAGGTTCTTGGCAAATATCATTGCCCGTGCGTGCTCGAGTAAGGTCCGGTTGAGTCGTTCGGCGATTCCATTCTGGGCTGGGGAGTATGGAGCTGTGGTCTCCATGATAATGCCATATTTTGCACAAAATTCCTTGAAATTTTTATTGACATATTCCCCTCCATTATCTGAGCGAAACCTCTTCAGTTTCTGACCTGTTTGGGTCTCGAGGAGTGCCTTGCACGTCTCGAAGTGTTTGAGCGCTTCATCTTTGGTGCTCCCAAAATAGATTACGGTGTACCTCGATTTGATGTCCGTGAAAGAATAAAAGTATTTCTCACGCGATGGTCCCTCGGTCTGGGCAGGTCCCCATACATCGGATACTGTCAGGTCACCGACCTGTTCTACAGTGTCCTCGGCTCTTTTGGGGAACGGCTCCACATGCCGCTTGCCTTGTATGCATGCCTTGCACTGGCTCGGCTCGTTTGACTCGTCGATCTCAAGTCCGGTGACTAGATCGTTAGATTTCAACATCTTTATAGAATTTATGTTGACGTGCCCGAGTATCCTGTGCCATTTGTCCCATGACCGTCCTTTTGCCGCTGCGGCAAAGTCCCGTGCCTCGACTGATCGAGTGACTCGTGCCTTCATACAGAACAGCCGCCCACGCTTCTGTCCCTGTGCGAAGGTAACTCCGGCGCGTGATTTGAATTCGACGCCGGTGCCTGAAAATGTGGCCGTGTTGCCCTTATCAGTTAAACGCCCTACGCTGATAAGGTTGTTCGGCGCATCCGGTGCATGTTTGACGTCACGTAGTTCGATCGTGTTCGTCTTGGCGCCGATCTTGAATTCCATGTATATAGTGCCTCGGCCTTGTGTATGTAGTACCGCACCGGGTGAAATTCCTTCGATTTCAGATGGTTCCTCGGCATAGCTAGCGAAATCATTTCGGCTTCTAGCTATGTGTGTTGTTGCCGCTGAATCGGCTAACCAGTCGGATGCGGATATAGCACTGTATGCTACCTCCTTAGATACAAATGCGAAGTCCTTTTCTTCTGCTTGTTTGACTGTTTCTTTGTTCCCTGATTTGAACCATTTCGGTGCTTGGCCCTCCTTGCCGCCACCTTTCGCCCAACAGTCCTTCACGTAATGACCCTTCTTGCCGCAATTTCGGCACTTTCCCTTTGTTGCTCCTGAGTCGTCTTTCTTGGTCCTGTGACGTTGTTGCGCCTTAAGCGCCGTCTGCCGTGCCGATCCAGCTTTCCGTGCTCGATCCTCATCGAGGACCCGAGCTATTAATATATCAGCTGTTGTCCCGGCTCCACTGGCGTTTACTGCCGTAATAAACGCCGACCAAGAATCTGGTAATGACGTCAGCAACGTGTTCGAGAACTCGGTGTCACTGATGTAATGCCCCCACGCATTCAATTCCTGTTGAATGCCGCGGAGCTTGCGTACGTGCTCCTCCATGTTCGCGCCGTCCTCGGCAAGCGTCCGGAAGAAGTCTCTTCGGAGATTTACAATCCCCACTGCTCCCTTAGATTCGAATATAGCTTGTAGACTAGTCCATACAGCAAACGCAGACATCATCTGATTGATGTAAACTAGTTGTTCATCGGCAACTCTGAGGCAAATCTCTTTTCTAGCCTTCTTGTCCTTCCTTCTCCAATCGTCGATCTCCTGCTGTTCGGTCGCAGTGACGTTGTCGGCATCTGCCGGTCTCGGTTCCGTCTCCCTGCCGATAGCCACGTCCCACAGATCTAAGTCATCGAGTATCCACTCGAGCCGCCGGCGCCACGCCGCGTAATTATCCCCGTTCAAGGGGTCGATCTTGTACGTGTTGTTGCTACTCGACATCGTCGATCGGTATTGAGTTATTGGAGTATAGAGCGTAGTTAGGTTTGTAGTAGTTTAGTTATGCGCGGGGCCCATAACCTGTGGAACGAAGGAGATATAATGATCTGATATTCTACGATCTGTACAAGATCCTCTGTCCTTATATACTAATTATGATGTTCCTATATTACCAATCTCTTCGAGCTGCTGTGCCGATGCGATGCCGGTGCACCAGCAACCCGGGGTCGAGAGCGATCTCGAACCTCCGGCTAAATGCGTGCCGGCTCTGCCTCGGCGGTGTCATCGTCCCGATTACTAACAAGTCTTATTCCCCAAGTTATAACATACGGTGAGAGTCAAGACGGTTGTTGAGCGTCTAGTGACTATGGGCGTTAGATGCTGGTTGGTACAGCCAGACAGTTCGTTCGTACTGTATTTTCAGGTCACAGGTCCAGGCGCAACGGTTGGGGTGTCCTAGAATGTCTCGGGCTGACGCGACCTCGGGATTCGGGGAGCTCGCCAGTGCCTACAAGGCCTGAGAAGCGACTCCGCTCAACGTTGAACGTTGAACTCCCGTCTTGACTCTCACCATATGGTTATAACTTGTGGAATAAGACTTACCTCACCGCTGCATGCTTCCCCTTCGCCATCTTACCTTGGAACTCGGCCTGGTCTCGGGACCCCAATGATCGCGGCATCGCCGCCTGTCCGCGACATGTCTCGAGTACGGCTTATGTCTATAACTTCCGAAAATCGAGGCTGCCATTTATACTGTGGCATAAACGTACAGAGAGCCATCTTCTTGTCTTCTGACCCTTCACCCTCTCCTTTGCGACTCATAATGTTGACTTTCACCCACTTGAAGAACTCTATACGCTCTTGCATCGCTAAGCTAAAGCGCCGTACCTCAGAGGCTGCAGGCATCCCTATCTTGCCAGATATCAATACGAGACAGATGCCTGTCCTCGCAGCCAGCTCAGACTTGTTCGCTCGAGCTCCACCCCACTCATATATTTCCCCCGTCGAAGCGCCCCATACGCCTGGTGGGTTAGAAGAAGAATTCGACTCCACGTCTGCCTCGTCTTTAGAGCAGTCCGAACGAGAAGCCCCCCTCCCACATGCCAGCTTATCGAGCAGCAGCGTCGACACCATGTCGCTAGCTCCGAACTTTGGATTGTTCCGTGGTAGTCATGTGCGTCACCCCTTGCATCCACAATTACCGTCCTAACCGCTTACCTGCAGGATCTATTCGGCTTCGACGTGTATATATCCCAGCACGACGAGCATGAACCGCCCTATCTCCTAGAGTTCCCCACCGTGCCCCCATGGGACGAACTTGTAACTGCATTGGCGACAAAGACGGGTCGCGAGGCCGACAGCATTGTCCTCTCCAGTAAAGTCTACCCCGACATCGTGGACGACGAGCTCTCGTACCAAGCGTGGCTTACATGGTCCCGGGAAAATGATGGGCTTTGCAGCATTGATCTGTGGCTCGATTGAACAGCATCTTCGCCTTCTGAGAGGTACGTTGTTGACACTGTGCAGTTTAGGTTTATGGCTCGTCCCATCAGCTAACCGCTCTTCATGATCTAGTAGGACATCTGCACGTGATTCGCTCTCTGACACCGGATCCGACGTTTCTTTGTAATTGATGATGGACTGAGTAATAATGTTGTATTCATTTTTCCCTCAATCGGACGATTTTATAATATGCTTCGTCACCTACATACTGTTTCGATTTCGTATCCATTTTAATCTCTCGCGTCGCCTCACAGTCCCTCACACACTCATTCATTACTCAGACGTGCTGTGAATAAGGGCTGAATGTTTATACTGTAGTACCATTTTGGACTATATTTAAAGTGGATGATCATGGTGAATTTGGTGTCTTTGCTGTGCCAATCTGTTCCGTGCGATCTGGAATTATAACACTCGTACAGTCATCCACGACGGTTTCGGCGCCTTGAAAGCGAACGGAAAGTGCCGGGTGGCACGGTTTACTCTAACAGCCAAATGTATTCGAAGAATAGAACAGTAACCTACATTCTCAATGATACTGTGTTTCCTACTCTCGCACTCACTATGTATCATACACCCATCCCAACCTAGGAGCGTACCTCCCTCAAACCCGTCCCTCCCTGAGCAGTATCCCCTTTGGCATTCCCTCCCTCCCCTCCACCCCCAGTCCCAGTCCCACCTCCTACATCGTCCCCATGTCCCTTCGCACCACCTCTCCCACCAAACCCCATCCGCATCTCCTGCATCCCAGCCTCTGCAATATCCCGATACTTCTCCGCCCCCGCCTCGTCTCCGAATACCTCGTCCACGCCCTGCATTACCTTTCCTCGGACTGCATCCCCTGCACCCTATATCGAGGAATGTAGTCAGCTTCAATTTCTACGGACTAGCGACAGCATGGAAATGTAGACTCACGTGTACGCCGGAGACGACGCCTTTCATACTTGTTGAGGCTGCCGTCATCCCCGTCCCCTCATATACTGCCCCCCCTCTTCCCTCTTCCCCTGCCGCGGTAGTGCCTGCCTGCTCCGCGCCCTCCTTACCAGTCTGCGCACCACTGCCCATCCCCGTCCCTTCATATACTGCCCCGCCTCCCGACATGCCCTTCGACTCGGGGGGCTCACGCTGAGGTCCTGAGTCCGGCTGTGCGCGCTGCGTATCCCAGGTAGCAGTGCAAGGGACACCCTGGAAGTTGCTAGCTTGCATCTGCTGCGTGTCTGGCTGCGCTGTCTGTTCACCGTAACAGCCTCCGGTGGCACCGCTCGCCGCACCTGGGAACGGTTCCCCCTTAAAGTTATCTGCATGTCCAGCGGCCGCACCGCCACCGTGGTGAGTAGGAGTATGCTCGATCCCAGATGCTGCGCCATATGGATTCGGCGCGTCTGCAGAGTTTTTAACGTTCGCTTGGTTCTGGGAAGTCATGATAGAATCTTAATATGGATTTCCGCCCCTTTCACCGCCTTTTATAAGGATACGAATCAGGCTGGCAGTGACGGGTTTTTGACGTCATCCTTTGCGCGCACCAAAGAAAATCCTTGATAAGTCACGAGATCTGTCACGGGTACGTGACACATGACGCGTTGTCACCCTTTTTTTTTTTTACTATTTCGTCCTGTGTCACGCACGCGGAGCCGGGGAACACATCTTGGTATCATGATGCTGCTCTTCCATCCACCGTCGCTGCCACGCCCGGATACTTAGGCTGGTCTAAAGAAGACCTGCTGAGAGACCGTGATCTTGTCTGCGGCGAGCAGGTGCGTCGATCACCTGTACCTTACACTAGCGCTTGCTATTTAGGTGGCGACAGCCGGTGTGTAGTCCCGGCCTAATACGGCCTCGTTCGAGAGGTAAGCTATGACGCGAGACCAATCTCAAGAAAACCTTCACCCCGTAGTAATATTGCGTGACTGATCCTTGAGATAGGTCCAGGCTCCCAAAAGGTCACATGACCGGTCCATTGTGTCAAAGCCAAGACCTACCAGCCTAAATTTAGCAACGAAGTAGATAGCCATAATAGGATATAGGATATGTTCGGCCCATCGCTAGTAGTCCCTCCTCACCGCTGCACACGACGGCAACCTATAGAGGCCATCCCCTTGTCTCAAAAAAACCCTAATAAATCTTAAAAATATTCGCATCTGTCATTCAATTCCCACAGAGCTGATCCGGCGTCACAAGGAAGTGCGTGCTCGCTATTGCACACGACGAGCATGCAACTTTGCTCTACAGCTTCCGGAAAATTATGAAAAATCACCAGAACAAATGATTTTTATGACTAACAACTTATCACATTCAAAATTCATCATTAAGAACTCTGTGTTGGGGTAAAAGGGACTGCTGCCGTCCCTTCTCGGACATCAGCAATAACCTCAGCCTCCTCCCCCTTCTTTCTCTTTCCTTTGCTCTTGCCGTTGCCTCGACCGTTACTCTTTACCTTGTCCAATGGCTCATTCTCTTTATCAGTTCTTGCCTTAGATTTCTTCGTCGGCTGTGCTGTGATATCGTCTGTCGATTTGCGCTTCTTTGAAGCAGTTTTCGAGTTCTGCCCTCCACGGGGCACATAAGGATCGTCCCCGGCATTGAGCCTTCGCAAATTCCCTGCCTTGCGAGTGTCTTGTTCTTCCTGGGTAAGGCGTACCCAATGACAAGTTCCCTCACTAAGCGCGGCATGGACTTTATTTAAGTCGGCAATCCGGGTGATCTTTGAAGGGTTCGCGAACAGGATGTCCTTGGGCCAGCCAACCAAGTCAATGCCATGGGCTTCAACAAGCAGCCGTTCAAACTGAACATATTCCATATCCAGATCCGCCCCAGCTGCTGCAGCTAAAGTGACAAATTAATAAGTAAAATGGACATCTATCAATCAGAACGTACCAAGGCCAGTTCTAATCAACTGCCGTATTTTCAGCCTTAGTTCACCAAGCCGCTCGTTGTGATTTAGTACCACTCCTAAGAATGTTAACAAATCAGCTGTTATGTGGTGCAGTAGCAGTGATAGGTCAGGTCCTTCTTACCTTCGGCACTTCGCAGTGTGTACATTTCGAATTCCCTTGACACCCTATCGGGGTCAAGTTTGAGAATGTTGACAAGGAATGACTCAGCCTTAGGCGTCATGATCACCGTCCCATCTTGGTGATGCTCATCTTTACCTTTGACCGTAAACATGAATACCTCTGTTGAGGTGCGAGCATTGAGATGATGCAACTAGAGATACCAATTAGCACAAGGAGATAGCTGAATGAAAATGAGTGCACCTCTTCTTCTATGCTAGTCAATACATGACGGGTGTCATGGAGTACACCTATGGGGCGAACATGAGGAGCCGTGTGGACATGGGCTCGTGTGGCTGTCAACCTGTTCGTAAGCAGCTCGCGGTCCTCTGCAACCAAGTCCTTGGCAAATTCTGGGCCACCAAGCCCTCGGATCCTCTCAACGACAAGTTTGATACGCTCATAGTCTTCAGGTGAGATTTCCAAGTCTGTCCTGAAGTCAGTGTACCGCTATACATGTACATTATTGGATACTCTTACCCTGTTTCTCATTTTCCTTTTCTACCAGACAAATGGCATGTTGTGCCCCATTGAAGATGTTAGGGCTTCTTTTCATCCGGGAGAAACGTCCCCCTTGATGGACTTGCTCGAGGAAATATCTAGTGCTCTTCTTGTGTTCCAATGCGAGACGAGCCACCTCTCTGTCAACCATATCAAGGACCTCATTAACTGAATCACGGATATTCTGTCGTCTCGCCTTGGCGGCCTTTGAGGCAACTTTACGCTGCTGATACGAGAGGTTCTTGGATGGCCCTTTACGGGTTTTCAGGCGTGCCATTGGTGTGGCGAAGGTGTGTTGGGAGATGTCTTCGTGGTTTAAACCAAATTCACAGGCACGTGACTTGCAATAAAATAAAAGTGATCCAAACTCAATTCAAGACTATCAATTTCATACAAGTTTCTAGATAACTATTCCCAATTAGATCGCATCGTCAGTGGCAATGACAGTCTGAGTCAGTCTGACAAGGTCATCTATTTTATCAGATGGGATGCGCAGTACTCGCTCCATGTGGTTAAACATATCAGGCGTCCAAGAAGCCTGCTGGACAGCCTGCTGTAGCCAACGTACCGCATTGGTAAGAACCTTCTGGCTACTGTAGATCCTGTAAGTCTCCAAAAACTCCACCAGGGACGTTACAGCCATCTCGTTGGCATGTAAGGCTTCAATCCTGCCAAGATCGACTTCCTGCATTGCAGCCAATGTCTTGGCATCGTAGAATTCGTCCGAGCTTGATGGACTAGGGGCCTCGGCTGGGATGAACTGGCTGGTGCGGTATGCATTCAAGGACTCGTGGAAAGAGCGTGTAGGTGTCTGTGGATTCAGGGGCACATAAGAGTGGCTGGCACCTTTGCCGGCAAAGTTTGAGGACATAGGAGGGTAGGCATTGAGAGACTGGTGGGATGAACGAGAGGGGGTAATAGTTGTCAACTCGGGTTGTCGGCTGTGGTGGGATGAACGACCAGGTGTAATAGTTTGTAACTCAGGTTGTCGGCTCTGGTGGGATGAACGAGAGGGAGCAATAGTTGGTGACTCAGATTGTCGGTCTCGTGTGTGGGAGTGAGAAAACCCTATGGAATGTACATTAGCAAATGCTGCAACATGAACATGAAACTTACGTTTGAAGTATCCTGTATTTACAGTTCGCCGCTCCCACTCCTTAACCCAGGGAATAGCAAGTGTGGTCACGAAACGAGCACCAAGGTCATCTATAGCCTTGGAGACCAAATTGTCAGTCTTCAGCTTATGGTCGAACCAATCGGACACCCCAATAACTAGGTTCTTGCGCAGGGTGGCTGCATCCAATTGGTCTCCAGGACGGCATTCTGGGTGTAGTGAGAAGAGAATGCATGCTGAACCGCTGAGGCGGCTGTAGATGGCACACTAGCCACTTCTGTTAGTGTGCAACCCTAAATGAACAAAATAATTCTTACCGCGTCATCAATGTCTTGAAGGGCAATGGCGCGGTATTGCCTGCGCTCATCAGCATTGGAAATCCAACCCATTGGAAGCTCTTCAGCACTCATTCCAAAATCGTACGAAGCTCCCTGGCCAAAGCGACGTCGCGCCCGTTCTACGGCCAGATCCAATGCGTCCACTGTTCGTGGCTCATTCTCCTGCCATTTTCGTAGGGCGGATGGATGGGAGTGCTGAGGGTGGGTCGTGAAATCTGGATCAACTGGGGAGCGGTTGGCAGCACGAGACGGATAAGTCTGCCAGAGCATATCGAGGTTCCAGACAGCCTTGTTTGGTGAACACAACCGCCCACATGGACCAACATAGGTAACTACACAGCCGGGATGGCATTGGAGCTCCTTAGTAGAAATATAATAAATAATTGGTTACCCCTGCAAGTCTTCAAATGCGATGTCTGGAATTTGGCAAAGAGGCTAATTTCACCATTCTCCATTGTGTTGGAGTAACAAACACATGACTGCCCAAACACGTGACTACCTGCGCGTGATGCCGCAAGCTCGTTTGTTCTCTATATTTAGGTATATGCATCTCTGTTATGAGACACCCCTTTTGTTTTCTCTTTTATTCAGACAATTGTGATAGAAACTATAAGTAACAATAGTTAGGACCACTTTCCTCAGTCGTTTGACACGCCATCGCGTCCAAACACTGAGGTAAGAAACTCTTACAATTACTATGTATTTCCCATATTCACCTGTACACTATAGATTACTGCATCAGGTGAATAAATAGTCATTTGACACGCCATCGTGTCCAAATACTGAGATTACTGTATCAGTTATTGCGCAATCTTTACACATTGCAGTGTCACAGTTAACATGGCAATGGACAGGTGCATTGTATGCGCTTTCAATAATGAAATCACGACTCATGCTTTATAGACAAGAACAGCCTGGCATGCATTGTGCATTGCAAGTAGAGACTAACTAAGTAATGAGATCATTCATTGATAAACTGGAGATATAATCCTCCAGACGAGACATTTCTTCATTATCCTCATCATCCTCATCTTCATCCTCATCGTCCTCACGTGCTTTGGCTACTCCATGATGCGTAGCCTGGGAGGATGAAGGTAGCTTTATCGTTATTCGTGTAGTACCCAGTTGTGTACCAATCTCGGAGGAACCTGTGTAACCTGGTAAGGCAAACAGGGCCTTGAGCTTATGTCGGTGATAGTCATTGAGCCGTCGCCAAGTTTGGAGCTGCTCCTTAAGCTCTTCGCACAACAGTGGTTTGTGGGCCTGGAGATTATGGATCTGCATTTCGTATTCTGTTTCGCTATCATGGATCCAAGTGTTCAACCGTGCCACCTCCACATTCAACCGAGCTATTTCTTCTTTTGCACGTTCCAGTCGCAAACTATATATTGTCACTTGGCGATTGACTGTGTCAGCCCACGGAAGCTTACGGATGTCCTCTCGTGCTGCTGAGCGCAATAAGTCAAATTCTGCCAGGGTACCATATTCAACGACTTCCTGCCATTCGAGCCGGGGTCGTGGAGGAACTAGCTTGGCGGCTGCTTGATTATAACGCTGAGAGCTGACTGGATAGCTTTGCATCGTGTCTGCAATGATTTGCTGATGTGTACCCGCAGCTTGTACCCTGTATTGTATTAGCTTGGATCCTATCACAACATTGGCAATTACGCACCAGTGCCAGACAAATTGGCCTTTGTGAGCTCAAACAGGCGTTGTACAACTAGGCCTTCAAGCTTATCAACTGCTAGCTGGTACTCCCGAATCTTGTTGTAGCTCATGGCCACCTCCCATTCATGGCATCCAGGAGTCCAGCGTTCAGCGATATCAAGAGTTTCTTCTATAGACATAACTTCCTTTTGCAGGAACTCATAGGCCTCCCATGCCTGTTGACGAATAGCTCTTACACGACTCGTGGGCGGTGTAAACTGGCAAGTTGCATCGAACATATGCCTTCACTCTAAGTTAATGCCTGAAAAAAGTGAACCAAGGAATAATAACATACTTTGCTAGCTGCATCTTTGTGAGAACCGTCACATATTGGCCCCTGGCTATATCACTGTCCGGCTCGATCTCTTTTGAAGCCAAATAGGTACGTTCCTGGTCCAGCCATTTCTGATAGTGTGTGTCGGCCACAGACTGATAACCAGTCAGTGCTGCAATTGCAACAGGCATGTCATGAATAAGACCAAGAGCTTGAGCATAGTTGTTGTATAGGAATGTCGCTGCTCGTGTAATTATAGACTGCTGGAGAAACACTAGATGATGCTACTTACATAGTAGTTCATATTTATCTTCATCGTGTTGGCGAAAATACATATCAATTGCCTGATGGCGATGGAATCGTGAAGTGTGGCGTATAGCACTTGCAAGCGCATTGGAACCCTTGAAGATACGTTCACATACCTCCAAGTCTTCGATGCCAAACCCGTGCAGATACAGGGGATGCCACTGTAACTGGCATCTCCGATTGTGTGCATATCCATGGAAAGCTGGTACTACAAAGCGGAGCTGTTTCTCTTGCGCATGTGCACCCAGCGAGCTGTTTTTGACAGTTGTGGCGAAAGAACAAGCGATTCATACCCGATGGCCAGATTTGAGTCATACACTTCAATGATCTTGTTGAGGTGAGCCAGGGGGTACTTTGCCCTGGGTGAACATGTGAGTATAAATATTAGGATTTGAATTGCATACCCACAATTCCCCGCTACGGACCATGTCTGCAATGAGAATGATAAATCCATGGCGGCATGCAGATAAAAAAATGCCTGATTCATCAAATTCCTTGTAAGTGGCCTTGACAGCATCAGCATTTGCTGCCTTCCATCGGTCGGTGCATGTGGTATCTCCCATACGTTGTATCCACCTGCTCGGCCTCCTGCCACAGAGTTGGACCTTTTGCCTTAGGCGTTTCCTAACTTCATCCTTGAATTGATCAACCTGATCAACGGTGAGATAGTAGTCGCTTAGAAATGGCTTGTTGATATCTTGGCGACCAGACCGTGCGAGCCGTTTCAGCGAGTTGTTACCATCGAGAGCAAGAAGCATTGATGGCTGAAGCTCGGTCTCTCCATTGAGCTGGTCTAAGGGTAGATCATCAATTCCTTCTTGGCCACAGTTTGGCACTAACCTTGTGACAGCATGAGGGACACATGTGCTTCATTCGCCAATTGGGTGTATCATGGACATAATTGCTTTTACCTTTGCATCTACATGTCGTAGTAGATCTAAGTATGTATCGAATGCCCGAGTGAATTGCTCCCGCAAGTAGCGTCGATAATTAATCTAGAAAAGAGCGGTCAATGACATTGGGTGTGATAACCAAAGAAAGGAATACCTTGCAGACATCACAAAGAACTCTTACCCATGCCTGGATACTCACGTGGGGACTTCGAAGACGCAGCCGACGAAATACCTCAAGTGTCGCAACTTCAAATGCCATCGACGGGTCGACAGGATTGCAGGAGATAATGCCATAGTGGATGAGTGTGACACTGATGTGAGAGACTCCGGAGATGTGGCTAAATTCTCGTTCCATGCAAGCTTCCAATGCAAAGGTGAGCAAGTGTCGACATTGATTCAGAGACTTACCGCCAATTCCCATAACACTCAAAATAAATTTCCCTCCACTAGTTTCTATGCGAGTTCCTCCGTGCTTCCAAAGTAAGTAGGCATCTGCTAAGGCAGGCATCTGTGCCTGCCATGCCTGATCTCGTCGATGTATCGCTTCTGCCCAAGTGCGCCCGTCTTTTTGCTTTTATAGAGATTATTTGAGATAATGGAGTCTAAGAACAACGTGGAAAGGCTAACCTCATTCTAATATGCCGGTCATATTCACAAGTAGCCAAATACTCGCCTCCCTCATGGCTAATCTCTCGATTGTTATCAGGGCAGCCAATACCATCGATATTTTCGACCACATCTTCCCAGCCGTCCATCATAGTCTCATCATGGTTGCTGCGACCTATGTCTTGAGATACCTGTTCCAATGCGCGGCGAGTCGATTGATGAAGATCTTGACTTCGGCTCAGTAAGTCTTTCCTGTATATTAGGCATGGAACATCACCTTGATTATATTCTTGTCTCTTCTCGTCCCATCGTTCTGCGCTCACTCCAAGTTTGGCTCGCATGACCCGCTCATGTAAAATGCCTGTTCGAACAGGTGGCCGTGCACCTTCGCCAAGGGTGGTAACTTGATGGCGCACCCCGAGACGACTAATCTTGACACCTTGACTCAATTTGCTCTTAACCTTTCGACGGTGAGGAGCTGGTCTGAGCGCAGGCATGCGCAAGAGAATCCAGGTATGGGATCACGTGATTGATGATTGATCTGCACATGATGCGTGTTCAAAGAAGACAATAATATCTTGTGAATCGTGTGATGCCTAAATCAGAGCTCATTGGATGTTATAAATCATTTGTTCTGGTGATTTTTCATAATTTTCCGGAAGCTGTAGAGCAAAGTTGCATGCTCGTCGTGTGCAACAGCGAGCACGCACTTCCTTGTGACGCCGGATCAGCTCTGTGGGAATTGAATGACAGACGCGAATATTTTTAAGATTTATTAGGATTTTTTTGAGACAAGGGGATGGCCTCTATAGGTTGCCGTCGTGTGCAGCGGTGAGGAGGGACTACTAGCGATGGGCCGAACATATCCTATTATGGCTATCTACTTCGTTGCTAAATTTAGGCTGGTAGGTCTTAATGGACCGGTCATGTGACCTTTTGGGAGCCTGGACCTATCTCAAGGATCAGTCACGCAATATTACTACGGGGTGAAGGTTTTCTTGAGATTGGTCTCGCGTCATAGCTTACCTCTCGAACGAGGCCGTATTAGGCCGGGACTACACACCGGCTGTCGCCACCTAAATAGCAAGCGCTAGTGTAAGGTACAGGTGTATGGTGGTTTGGCTAGAGCACCGTATCTGTACCAATCATTGAAGTAATATTAGTAATATAACCTTCCGTTCATTAGTGATTCATTTCGCGAGGACAACACTGCCCGTGAAAGCCCGGTACGAATGGAAGGTCGCTGTCATCGTCGCTGTTTATACCGTATCGTAGCGGCGGCGGCTGCCGCCCCAGTCCCCAACTCTCTCCAACTTTAAATGCGTCAGAGCTTAAAAAACCGAATCAGTAAAGTTCTTTCTGTCCATGAAATTGAAGCCAGACCACCGTAAGACAGTAAAATACAAGGAGTACAACTGAAGGGTGGGAGAATGGGAGAGTAGACGAAATAACTAGAGTGGGGGAAAGAAACGCTCTATGAAATAGGTGTGCCGTGAGGCAGTGGACGGATGAGGTGGCGTTTGGCGGTCAGGACGATGTCGTGCTTAGAGCTGCGTTCCAGAATATTGCAATGGCCATGGGAAATGCAGAACAAGGGCCACCTTGTGCGGAGTAGTGTTTTGTCTTAAATTCTACAATGAGTCAACTCAACCGTATATTTACGCAGTCATCCTGATAGCGTCGTCATGTCCAGTCATCATGGTATATAGCAATCAACGTACCAGATATAGGAGTTTTCTTGCGTCCATCTCCGACTTTGAGGGACGTTCATCACTTCTTTATCCAGCAACGGACAGGGAGACATCTTGTTATTAGATATCTTCAGTAATCAGATGCTCTGGGATAACAACATCCTTCTGGGGACTGACATTGCAAATCGTGAGTATGATTACAAGGCTCAGGGTGAGGTCATCAGGAAGATGGACAACACCGTGTATGATGTGGATGAGTGCACCTGTATCAGGAGGTTGTGCATGGGGAGAGGTCTTATGCGTGAGTACTGTATCCCTTTTGTTTTGCATGACCCTCAGTCTGTTTCCTGCATTCCCTGTTGGGATGGGAAATCGCCCAATGTGCCGTAAAGGACGGCAAATACAGATGGAGGTGACGGAGGGGGCTCATAGAACAGACAGGTAGATAAGGGAAGGGTCAGGGCACGGAAAGAAAGCCCAGGGTGAAGACAGCGCCGAAAAAAGAAAGGACGTCGGAAACAGGGCGAAAGAAACACCCATCCGAACGCCATGCCAAAAAGGGATGTGTAGAGATCCCACTATGCAAACGAAGGATGGGAAGGGGTGGGACGGGATGACAAAGAAAAAGCGGGGCAGGCCAGGCAAACATTTCAAGAGTGGGGATACATTTTACTCCCCCGTGAGACACAGAGAAACCAACCCCCCCCCCCTCTAAAATGACAGGCCTCCACAGAAAAACCGCTAGGAAGGGCCATCCAATTAAATGAATACGAATGCACCCGCATAACGGTGATCACAGTTATTCGCGCTCGTGCAACCCTCCCTCTCCTTTGGAGAGAGTCAGGGACCGTATTTCACAGCTGTATATGTTGAGCTCATTGCTGTATATAATCTCATTTGGAGTTACATTATTCTTAAGGAGGTCATCTGGGCAGTTAAAATATTGCCCGGGCCTCAAATTTAGTATATCCTCAAGGTGAAAGCCATGACTCACTGGTAGTGAGATTGCTTCCAAATGGCCACGAGGGAGAATGACGATAGGAAGAACAAGAGCAGGATGGGGTGGGTCATTCAAGGATGATGGGGTGGTATGAGTTCAATGGGAAGAACAAGAGCGGGATCCGGTGGGATGTTCGAAGATGAGGGGCTGGGTATGAGTTTGATGGGAAGAACGAGAGCGGGATCGAGTGGGCTGTTCAATGATGAGGGAACCGGGCATGCGGCGCTGAACAAGCACCTACACAAAATGGGGAAGGCAGACTCACCCATGTGCCCAGCCTGCGAGAAGGCAGAGGAGACGGTATATCACTACCTTTTCAGATGCCCAGGGTACAAAAAGCACAGACAGGAGCTACAGAGGGAGCTGCGAAGAGGAGCTACGATGGCTACAACTATACTGGGAAGACCGAAGGCGATGAAACACCTACTCAGGTTTATACAAGCCACCAGGAGATTCGCTAAGACGCATGGGGAGCTGACATTGCCGCCGCAACGGGAGGACAGCAAGAAGTAGGCAGAGGAATTGTGGAGCAAGCAGGGAGAGGCATGAAGAATAGAAAACCTCGCCAACCAAAGGCATGGACAAGCTTGGGGCTTCGCCCGCAGAGCACAAGTGGAGATAGAGGCAGAAAGGGCAGAAAGAACAATCCTGTTGACCAGGGCTTTGTAGGAAATTTGTCTTACATAGGGCCTTGCCCCAAAAGACATAAAATTGGATATAAAAAATAAAAATAAAATAAAAATGATGAGGGGCTGGGTATGACTTCAATGGGAAGAACAAGAGCGGGATCAGGTGGGTCATTCAAAGATGAGGGGCTGAGTATGAGTTCAATGGGAAGAACGAGAGTGGGATCAGGTGGGTTGTTCGAAGATGAGGGGCTGGGTATGAGTTCTATGGGAAGAATGAGAGTGGGATCGGGTGGGTCGTTTGAAGATGAGGGGCTGGGTATGACTTCGATGGGAAGAACGAGAGCGGGATCGGTGTCATGACGCGTTTATTTCCCATACTCAGATGCCCCGTTCTCCCATTTCTCACTCCACCTCCATGTTTGTTCCGATCGCCCTTGCCATGTTCAGCAACCGATCTTCGCTGTTCGCGCCATTTACCATAGAGGTCCTGATTGGAAACAGGTTCATAGCTGAGCAGAGGGACTATGACCCTGTTCAAGAGAGGCAGATGGCTGATGAGCTGTCAAAGCACAATCGACGTCTTTGGACTGACTTGGCAGTCATCGCTGGGCCTATCACCTCCTCTGCTCAACCCTCTTTCAATGGTGTTCCTATGATCGGATTGTCATGACTTGTGTATCTCCTGCACCTTGTTATCCCCATTTCCCCTTTCGCCACTCCTCCCCATGTTCGCTCGGCTTCACCCTCCACCTCAACCACTCCTGCCCTATGTCATCTCCGTTAGCCCTTCCTCGCATTTCGCCGAACAGCCATTCGCTGCTCGCATCATTCGCCAGCAGGCACACCATCAAATCATGATCGATATCCCTACCCGGCATGATGGCTCGTCAGTAGCTCTATCAGCTTCTCAGTCCAACCCCCTTTTGGTGTTCATATGATCAGGGTGCGTTCGCGGGACGTCCTACCTGTAGGTCGTGTGGGTTCAACCCAGCAGATGAAGAACCCGTGCAGGGCAGTGTATATGCGGGCCCCAAGACATGATTTCGTACATAGGTGCCTTCGCCACCTTTACTCTCCGTCGTTTCGTGTTTGCACTCTTCCCTTACTCTATTGTATGTTTATTCCATCTACTTAGTATCATGACTGCGCACCCCTATCCAACCCTGACTCACAACGGCCTCTTTCCTATTCGCTGATACCTTACGAGCATTTGATATAAGTAGTTTACATTCGCATGTATATTCTCCAGTTCAATTATCATATGTCGTCCATCTTGTGCAAACTTGACCTCACTGTGATCATCATTTTGAGCCTTCTCCTGGAGATTTCTATCTTCGACCAGAAGAGTACTTAGGCATCACTGGTGAGTTCTCATACTTCATCTTCATTACCTTAGCCTTCGAACTATTTTCTGTGCTGACGGCGAAGGGCTCTGAAGGAGCACCTTCGCTGGCGAAGGGATTGTCGCTACCTAGACAACCCTTCAGTGACACCTTGTATGTTACATTGTCAAGTGCCACGGGCTATTTCGCTATGACTGTAGATAGGGCGAGCTCCGCTCAGGGAGCCCTCTTATCTTGTGAACATTTATTGGTTCACCTATTCACCAAACGGCATACTTATTTGCACAAGTCATTTGGGCATTTGCTGTGTTCACTAATACACGATATTAACGCCTAAAAACCAATCTTGACAATCGGGTGGGTTGTTTGAAGATGAGGGGTTGGGTATGACTTCAATGGGAAGAATGAGAGTGGGTCGAGTGGGCTGTTCAATGATGAGGGGCTGGGTGTGAGTTCGATGGGACGAGAGCAGGATCGGGTGGGTTGTTCGAAGATGAGGGGCTGGGTATGACTTTGATGGGAAGAACGAGAGCGGGATCGGGTGGGTTGTGCGAAGATGAGGGGCTGGGTATGAGTTCGATGGGGTGAGAGTGTGTCGAGTGGGCTGTTCAATGATGAGGGGCTGGGTATGAGTTCGATGGGAAGAGCGAGAGCAGGATCGAGCCGATTGTTCAATAACCAACGGTTGAGTTGAAGGCAGTGTATGATGATGCAATTATGAATGAGAAT